>FLSR01004875.1:22020987-22079998 GCA_900092035.1 Leuciscus waleckii
CAAGAAGGACGTTTTTGCTGTTTTGCCGACCAGATACGGTAAGAGTATAATCTACCAGTTAGCTCCTCTGGTAGCTAAGCGTATGGGGCTTATTGTTGTGATTGGTCGTAGTGTTATCCAATTGCATGCAGTGAGATTTTCAGATGCATGCTTGGTGCCGCCCCTCGAGCTGGGCGATTTTCATTAGTCGACGCCAGACCATTAATCTTTTAGATTTGGGTCTGGATTTCCAGGCTACTACGCCATAAAAGTATGTACTCTTTTTGTGAAGAAAAGGTTTTTACTTTTGAATGTGTAGCAAAAAAGTAGGCAAGCTTTGGGACATACTACTTCGTCATCTTTATCGGACGGATCTGTCGCGTGCATCCCGTCATGTAAACTGCCCTGTCAATCATCTTGTCACAGTTAAAATCCTCTATTAAATCTAATTTAATTTCCTACCGTTTCGGAGAGAAATGTAGTAGCATGTTCATCTGCCAGTGGGTCTTTCATGGAGACTGTCCTCATGTGTTTACAATTTGAATATAATGCTGCATTTAAAAGTTGGTGCGCTTCACCAACGGAGTGGACGTCGCTCCAATGCCTCTGGGCACAATTGGATAGGCTAGACCTAAAACCAATCAGAGCGATCGTCATCGTGTAAAGCCCGCCTCAACGTTTCTGATTGGTGCCGCGATTTCCGTGGCATGGAAATGGCCTTGAATGAGCTCTTTGCCAGACTACTTGCAGAGCAAATCTAAATTTGCCGGAAGTTGTCTGGGTTTTCCCAGGCTACTAATTGCCTGCACAGAATTATGATAGCATTAAAATAAAACAATATGTAATGACAAAGTTTAAAGTGCTTCATAAATTAATTAAAAACAAAACACAAACCTTACGCACAATGGTTGGGGAAACACTGTGAATGATTTCCTATTACTCAAGTTTCCAATGGACTTGAGGGATTTTTGGATAAAACCAAAGTCTTTAAGACAGTGAGATGTTGCTTTCATTACTGTGTGTGAGACATCTCTAATCTCATGCTTGCTTTCTCTTTCAGGCATTTAAAGATGAGCTGGAGGGAATGATCCAGGAACAGATGAACAAGGGGAATAACCCAACAGGACTGCTCGCTCTGCGGCAGATCGCAGACTTCTTCATGACCAGCTCCTTAGCCGGTTTCTCCACCTCCCCCCTCAGTGAGTATCGGCGTGGTGTGCGGCTCATCTCCACTGCAACAGATTGCATCAGAGACTCCTCCACCTGTTCAGAGTTATACAGTTCAATTCCAATTTTCATTTGCCATTTAATTTATAAAGCACATTTAAAAACAACCTTGGTTGACCAAAAATACACAAATGCAGTTACAAAAGGTTAAAAGCACAAGAGAAAAGATTAGGTTCAAAAGGGTAAAAACCAAAGAGAAAAAATTAGTTTTTTTTTTTTTTTAGCATACAGGTCACTGAATAATAGCTGTTTCCATAAACAAACGTTGGAGGAAATACAACCAGCCAAGACAAGAAAACGTTTGCATTCTTTTATTCACTACTTCCTCCCTTATCACCCCATCCAGCTCTCCACACATGTGTCTGTTTTCTCTCTGTGCTCTGCTATGCGGAACTAATCAGTGGAACTTCAGTGAACCCCTTTCAGTACTTACTGTACATTCAGAGCCTAAACCTCATAGGTGTCCGTAGACCATCCATAGGTCTAGAGCGTTTCCTAGAGCATATCATGGATAACTGGATCTGATATGTAGAAATAAGAATTTAATGTATACATAGTTCAAAATCCAAAGCTCCCTTTCCTAGTTTGCCCAGTTTATTTATGACTGCTCCACATTTGCACAGATATAGGAAGTCTGTTCAAGGGAGATTTTGAAAGCCATTCTCAATCTTACGCTACACAAAGCTCCAGATTATCCAGCTGGAGTTCCATAGAGTTCTGGAATATTCCGTCAAATGGAGTTCTGGAAAGAGTTCTGGAACATTTAGACTTCTGAAATGTGTTGTCAACCGGAGCTCTAGAATGAGATCTGGGTTGTGTTTCTTAAAAGCATCATGAGCCCCAAGTCCCCAAGAGTGTGGAGACCATTGCCACCAGTGTTCATTACAATAAAATCTAAATGCTTTTGGGAAACGTAGCCCAGGATTGTTTAGTAAAGTGGAGTTCTGGATAGACCTGTGGGATGTTTAGCCATGTAGAGTTCTGTAATATACTTTGTCTGTGCTTTATATAAAATGTGATTACTTGTAGATGTGAAGAGCTAACCGTGTTTATTGTATGGCTGAATTTATTTTTATTTTGTTTTTTCTCTCTCTTTTTTTTCTTTTTCTTTTTTTACTATAATTGGATTTCATAAATCTTCTTTGACCAGAATCCCTAAAGGTTATAAATAAGCTGTGGTAAATTGATTTCAGGAATGATTTTAGCTGTATAAATTCAACCCAACTAAAACGTCTTTATTAGATTTCAGGCGTATCAGTGTTTCATGGACACTTCTAAAGGGTTATCAGTTAATCAGGACACACCACTGGCTTTATTTAGAGTCTGAGTTTGATCAGATCAGGGTATTGATTTACACACCACTTCGTTGTCCATATTCCCAAGAGAGCAGTACTAAAATGTCAATTTCAAGCAATGCGCTCAGGTGGCCTCACTCACTGATATCTAATAAACATCTTGATACTTTTAATTTCATGTTTAATTGAATTCTATCTTATTAAATGGTTTAAAACTGTTAACATGAACAAATGAGAAAGCAGCACATAGCAATTAGTTTGTGTGTTTTTGACCTGTTCTTGAATTGTTCCCGGTTTTCTCAAGGTTTGGGCATGGTGACCCCAATAAACGACATGTTCAGCATGGAGTCCAATACTATGGTGAAGGGAGAGAAACAGACCCGCTGCAAACTGGCCAGCCTCTACAGAATAGTGGACTGTTCAGCTGGGCCCACTTCACAAGCTGTTACCTTACAGTAAGGCGTAGCTTTCTATCATTAATATTGGTACCAAAGCTTAAATTTAGTTGATTTTGTGTTAGTATTTTAGAACAAGGAAATAAAAGTGAATGGCGTACATGGTGTTTCGCAATCCATTCCTGCAGGCAATAAACATTATAGTTCCTCTAAGGTAATCAGACACTCTCAGTGTAATTCATTGAGCCAAGTAGGTCTATAATCCTTCCATTCATTTAATCCTTTAAAATGTCATATTATACTATTATATTATTATTAAATTATACACAGCTACTTTTGAATGGCCGTCAATGGTGAAATATGCTATTTGTCATCATAATTTTGTAGTTACAGCATCTCTGCTCATGCTGATGTGCTAAAAAAGGGAAATATCCAAGTTTTTGCATATATGGACGACTGTTGCTACGGATTAAAAAAACCTTGTTCTAATTTGATCATGAGAAGGAAAAACAGCTGCTTACTTGTGTTTTGTTTTTAACCTTGTAGGTTCGTGTCAGTAAGGAGCAGGATCATATCCTCATCATCCCCAGAGGGCTGTCCTTCGCCGAGGCCTCTGCGTCCAATCTGGTAAACAAACTGTCTGTCTCGCATTATCACAGCAGAGCCTGAAGCGGTTCTGGGAACGGCTTGAGCATCACGCCCACAGGGATGACAGGGTCACTTTGAGCAGCGACTTTAGCTCAAAATCACATTCCAGTGAGAATGAAAATAGATTCGATTCAGGCTTTTGTCGCTCTTACTTTCGGAATTCATTTATCAGTTACATATTATGTTGATTAAAGAATAAATGATTAATTACTGCTTCAGTTTTGATCAAATAGCTTGTTGGTTATATTTTATGCTGCTTTGGCATTTCCGTGTTCTTAGTGGTGAAACAGCCTGTTTAAATTGAGGAGACATTATTATTGCCCAGAGCTTAAATAATAGTTGAAATGATATGTGTTTTTTCTTTGTGTTTGGGATTTAAGTCTGAAATGTGCCGTCACAGAGGGAACGTGTGTTGGCAGACCTTGACTGAGCTCTCTGATCGTTGCCAATGTTTGACATGCGTAATCAGCCGGTTATTTCTTTGAAATCTCAGAGTGGGTTTTGGATCCGTACTAGCCTGTGTGTTCATGTCAGTCGGAGGCTTTCAGTGCCTGTAGTTGTTCATGCTTAATATTTTGTAATCGTATTGTGGTGGTTCTCAATCCTGGTCCTGGAAAACCCCTGCACTTGAACATTTAGGATATTTCCCTAAGTATACTCTATCTTTGGCACTAGAAAGTTCCTTCCCTGTCCAGTGTTTGTGCTATTTCTCTCCGGAAGTTGACAGATTTAAATGTCTTTGTACTTTTCAACTGGAGTTGCTGCAATTTGCTGCAAGGCCAGCACTAGCAAGCTAGTTTTGAAAGCATGAGATCCCACCCTCCCTTCAGAGCGTCTCCAAAGACACCCCTTCTTCAAAACACATGAACGCACACAGCAGAATCTCACAAGATGAGAGACGCTAAACTACCTCATGTCTCAAAGCACATAACAGTACAATAATAATGAACGTAAACAACTTACAGAGCTCTTACTTGTACCACCTGACTAATGCAGATTCATTTCAGCATTGATAATGTTGACATAAACATAAATCCAAGTCTAGGATGTGAACAGCTCCAGCTAGAACGTCACGGGTTACCATCTCATAATTGCGGCTATGACATGGCGTGAACGTAGCATGAGCTCGTTGTTTTGCTTCAGGAGGAACTGTAAAAGGCGGCTGCTGTTTCGGTTGTGGTGCTCAGTGACTAACGTCTGTCTACAACTCTGCATGGCCTTACAGAAAGTGGACTGAATGCAATGATTGGACGAAAATGTTTTGGTCCAGAGACTTCCACAGAAGATGTATATATATATACATGTTTTAATATTTAGACCACTTCTATTATTGATTATTGTGAAGATCATTTCAACCAGCATAACACAAGGTTTTTTATCAACAACAAAAAATGCCTACCCTACCGTTAACCCACAAAGTGTTCATAAACGTGTGCGTCTGTTGTTGTTGTGTCTCCAGGAGTTTCATCTCTTCCATTTATTTTTAACTGTGAATTGAAACCAAGGTCTGGGACAGTGTTGCCACCTTGTGAACCAGCTAACTGGTGCAAAACAATTCAAGACGCATTTGCAAGCTGAGCGTGTGTGTGGAGCGTGTACACACGAAAAACAAAGTACCTCTGGGCTTCATATTGGGCTTCATACTGATGATCATATTGAGAATGGCTGGAGTAGTGGGTGATGGATAAAAACTAGGACTGTGCGATTAATCGAGAGCATGTGCGGTTTCTAAACCACAGTTACGACATGGATGAAAACACTGGGCTAGACGAGGGCTGTCAGTTACTACCTATTGCCAGAGTGCTGTCAAATTATGCTTTTACCACCACTTTAGCACAAAGTGCACATATCAATACAAGCATTCTCATCTGCACGTTTACGCCCTTGCTAACAATTTGTTTCTGGCCTTAGATCTGCAATCCTCGAGTTAGTTGGTGACAAACAGAATTGAACCTGTTCTTGAGGTTTCACTTTTTGAGCGTTTTCCCTTCCGCCCGTGTAATAATGTGTTTTGACATGCTGCTCGTGGTGGATGCTGTTTTGACAAATTCCTGCCAATCAGGTGTTTAGTGCTGGAATAGATTTGTGAAGCACATTTGTCCTCCAGCTTGCAGCATTTATGACTCAGTGAACAGAATTGTAATCGCCTAAGGAGAGGCGTGGCAGTCTCTGTGTCTGACTTGCACTCTTGCGCTGGCTTGATGCTGTATTTAATGCTGCACTGTGCCGGATTGTGTTTGGGGGTAGAGTTACGGCCACTGCCATGACAAACACATTTTTCACAGTCATGAAAAAATACACTCAGTCATTGTGTCGTTTCAGGATCGCGGCAGATTTCTTTGCTCTTGCACTCTTGGTCATGTATAATAGGCTTTAATAGGTGCCATTGACCTTTTTATTTATGGATCAAAGCCAGTACCGGTTTGTCCAGTTTCTGTTGTGTGGACTGTGTGTTTTAGACAGTGAGAGTTAGATAAAGCCCGATCTCTTTTGCATAGTCGGATATACAGGATTTTTCTTTATCTGTGTGTGTAAGAGAGAGAGATCTCGGTGTTGCTGACACCGTCATTCAGAGCTCCTGTTCTCCGCTTCTGTGTGGGCGTGGCTGTGGCTTTGTGCCCGCTGGAATGAGGCCAGCAATCTGGGTCACAGTTTTATTAGCCCCCCCTCCATGTGATCAGTCACTTTCACACTCTCTCTTGTACACTTATTAGTGCTATAAGCCCCTTAACAGAGAAGAATATGATGAGAAGAGACTGTCATGAGTCGGGACTAGGGTGTTGTGTGTAGAGCCAAGTCTTCATGATATTCTGATCGGTAGATATGGCTTTGCTCCATCCTTTGACGTACATTTAAACAAAAAAAAAACATTTATTTGGGGTCATTTTTAAGTTGCCGGCCAGTGCCAGCATTTTTTATCATGTTCAAAACTTGTTCATATGTAAATAGTCAATATGTCAAAAGAACAAAGCATCTGCTTTTAAACAAACAAAAAAAAGATCCTAGCTTCATTCATTCTTTAATCAACACTTGAAAGTTTCATTTAAAAAATATATATATATATTTTGAACAAAAAAAAGGATATCAGTTTTTGTCAAAGACTACGTTCTGATCGGTATTCAGAATGACGATCGAAACATGAATTATCGGAGATTGAGTCCATCAACCCTCCCAAAGCTTGCACAGTCCTATACCTCTTTGTGGGTTTCCACTTTCAGGCAGTTTTGATTTATATGCTCTTGATTGTTTGATGATTGCATTAGCTAACTTGTGCGTAAACAACTATTTACGCAGATCATCATCTGCACTTGTTTTTGGATCCGGAGATGCTGTACTATTTCAGAAGATGCGTAACAGCGCCCCCTATCATATAACAGCGGAAACACAGATTGCCATACGGACTTCTGAATGGCAGGGAAGCGTTGACTGAAAGTCTCGTATGTGGTGGGGAAAGAGTTATGTCAATAGCGCGAACTCTCCAGGATGGAGACACGCCAAAGTTTAATAGTACTTAGGGTAATGGTGCGGTCATGTTAGTGAATTTTTGGGTGAATTATTGTGCTCTAAAAAGGTCTATGATCTATTTTTAATTGGTCTACTGATGTATGAAGCACAGCTCACACACAAGTCACTTTCAAACCAAGCAGCTTTCTCTTGGTCGATGCGGCACATCCAACCTTTAACCCTTTGCGAAATCTGCATGGGGGAAATCAATCGCTCTCAAGCAATTTCAGATGTTTCTGAAAACATAATTTTCGTCCACGAAATGATATATGTCACCCACCTAAAGGAGTGTGTTCAAATCCCTAACCACAATGTTGATGATTGTTTTGCTAAAGCAAGCTTTTACTGTTACATAATGTGGCATGAGATTTCATGTCTATGAAGCAACTGCTGTGAACCGTTCCAAATGTTCGTGTAACAGGAAATTACAACTTGTAACTTTTTTTTTTTTTGCCTGTTATTTGCACTGTTAAATGTTTTTCACTCCACAAAAAATAATTAGTTATGATGAATATAATCATGTGTTTGCTGGACTATTTCACAGCAAAAGTGACCACACATACTGATTAAAGCATTTACTCGTACCATTTATTACTTGATAAACAAGACCTACTCTGAGCTACAAGTCTCTTCAAATCGGATGAGAGATTTTTGCCAGGTTCCTGACTCCTCTTGAGAGAACTGTTAGGTCTTGTTTCAGTGCATTAGCATTAGTGTGGTGGCATAATACAGCAGATATGTCTATCTAGAAGAGAACCAACTTCCTGTGGCCAGTTTAGTAGTCAATATGTAACCGATGAAGAAAGAATAGCATGAGATGGATGTCAAATCTGTCATGTGATGATAGTGGCCGTGTGTAAACGTGATCTGTCACTCAGAGCTCTTTAGCAGAGCTCAGTGGTACTGTGTGTTTATTTTGAGCTGGTAGTGATATGGGGTGCGGCATCGACAGGCATGTGAAGGGCATGTTAGGAGCTTGTTACAGGACCAGCATGTGATGCAATTCAATATTTAATTAGACGCGCACAAGCATCTTCTTTCACTTCCAATGACAAAAACAACACACACAACCAATGATTGACAAATCATTTATAGATGATAAATCTACCATTGAAATGTTTGAGGGTGGTAAGATTTTTTTTAATGTTTTTGAAAGTCTCTTATGTTCAACAAGGCTGCATTTATTTGATCATGTAAACAGTAAAAACAGTGATGTTAGATATTATTACAGTTTAAAATAACTGTTTTCTATTTGAATATATTTGGAAATATAGGCTAATTTATTCCTGTGATCAAAGCTGAATTTCCAGCATCATTACTCCAGTCTTCAGTGTCACATGATCCTTCAGAAATCATTCTAATGTGCTCATTTTCCACTCAAGAAACATTTATTATTATTATTATTATAAATGTTGAAAACAGTTGTGATGCTTAATATTTTTGTGGAAACCATTCAGATTTGATGAATAGAAAGTAAAAAAAAAAAAAGAAGCAGTTATTTGATATAGAAATCTTTTGTAAAAATTATAAATGCCTTTCCTGGTTTGATCTGTTTAGATGCACCCGTGCTGAATAAAAGTATCAATTTCTTTCTTTCAAAAAAAATGTAATCTTACCAACCCCAACTTTTGAACGGTAGTGTAAATGTAAAGCTTAATTAAGCTGTAAACTTCCCCCCTCATCCTCTATCGAGGTTACCAGGAAATGGACGCTTATTAAAAGCATTAACCGAATCATCCACTGGTTCTCAGTTTATCTTCGAAGACGGTTCCTTCCTGATTAGGTGTACGATATCAAATGAGGGAAATGAGGGGAATGTGTTGGACACTGTAGAGAAGGGAATAAAGACCTATAGTCTGTGTATTGATACTTCTGGTTTGTTTATTAATAAGCACTCAGATAGGAGTAATCAGATGCGGTCTCTGCTCTAATATTATTTTTGTATACATCTGTTTTAGCCTCACCGCTGTTTGTTTTAGGTGATCATAAACTACTTATATTCCACATTATGTGTTTCTTTCGTTCTCCAGGTAAAGGTGAACATCCTCGGTGACGTGATCGATCAGGGCTCCACCAACCTGCAGATCGACCCGGACGGCTTCAGCCCTCACGCTGCCATCTACTCCATGAGACCCGACGTGCGCTGCATCATTCACATACGCACACCGGCCACGGCTGCTGTGAGTGTCCGCCCAGTTACATCAGCTTCACTTGCACTATCACCAACAACAAATAATAAAACGTTTATTTCAAAGAAATTATGACTGTTTATTTTAAATCGCCATGACTTGCTTTAATCTCTTCTGTCATGTCAGGTGTCGTCTATGAAGTGCGGCCTGCTGCCCATCTCTCAGGAGTCTCTGATCCTGGGAGACATTGCCTACTACAACTACCAAGGCAGTCTGGATGAGCCAGATGAGCGCTTGGAGCTCCAGAAAGCCCTCGGGCCGTCAACGAAGGTAAACAACCTTGCCACAATTCAATACCCAGAGACAGTTGCATGATGAAAGTGAGTATGAAAGCGAAAAAAATCCAGTACGTTTGTTAAATGTGCCAGATATTCTTCTCAGATCTGTGTATGTGTGTGTTGCAGGTGCTGGTTTTAAGGAATCATGGGGTTGTAGCTCTCGGAGAGACCATTGAAGAGCCTTTCACTACATTTACAACGCTCAACTGGCCTGTGAAATTCAGGTAAAATGCTCATAATGCTGGGTGATGCATTTTTAAAATGGTTTTGGGTGATATTTTTATAACATACACAGATACACTTGGCTAACAGAACATCAGGTGCTCTTTGGCATATTTTGGTAGCTGTGGTTCAAAAAAACAAAAACGTATCGCCTCACTTCAGAAGGCCTTTATTAACCCCCTTGAGTCGTATGGATTACTTTTATGATGGATGGATGCACCTTTTTTGGGCTTCAAAATCCAACTTTACTCATTACTTTACAACATTAACTCCTATGATAAAGCCTGGAAGAGCCAGGATATTATTTAATATAGCTCTGATTGTGTTGGCTGAAAGAAGAAAGTCATACACACCTAGGATGGCTTGAGGGCGAGTAAATTATGGGATAATTTTAATTTAATTTCCCCCCTTTATGCAAGCTAAACTGCACTTAATTTCTGCAAAATGATCCAGAACTGGCCTTTTGTGCCATAGATGTCTGAGTCTGACGTGGTTCTGTCTCTCTAGGTGAATGCGTTCTCATGCGCTGGAGGAGTGGAGAACCTGATCGTGCTGGATCTGGAGAAGTTTAAACCTCGTACACAGGGGGTGGCAGAAGCCGGGGTCAACATGGGCTCTCAGCACAAGTGGAGGGTGGGAGAGCTGGAGTTCGAGTCGCTCATGAGAATGCTGGACAACCTGGTAAGTTTGTGTGAGACTCAAATACGGTTACAATGAGCTCTGTGCCAATCATCTCCCAGTGTGATACAGAAACAGGATTTGAACTCTGCTTTGGCCCATCGATCGTGCCAAGTGTGAAAACAGCCAAAAGCGTTCGCTAAATGACTACTTACTACTAGTCCAGCTGTGTTTGAGAGGAATAATCACAGCGGAGAGACTGGAAAATCACTTCTTTTTAGCTTATTTCTTTCCCCGCTCCCCTTCCTCTCCTATTAGGCAGACAAAAGGAGAGAGACAAACCGGAGTTGAAAAGCACTCCTCCACATCTCTTTCCTCTTCTTTCTGTCCATGTCTTTCTCCAGCTGTGCAGACCGCGCTGTTTTCTCTCTCTGTCCGTGTGAGATAGGGAAGAATGCAGGCATGTGGAAAGTGTTTTCTCAGCCGAGGCAGAAGAATGGAGTGATGTGGAAGATGATAATGATATGGTGCGTCGCTCAGTGAGCCACCATTACCCGCTTCCAGTGAAGCACTATGTTTTTCCCACTTATGCTGGAGAGTTTCAGGATATGGTTACAGAATGCGCTTGAAATGCAGATGTACCTTAAAGACTATCTTTTGTAGTCGACTTTTCTTGCACCTTCTGCAAAGTCAGTTTTCAAGCAGTGGCTCATTATATAAACCTATTCAAGGGTTGAAGCTCATTCATTAAAAGGCCTTTGATTCGTTGAAGGCAATTCAATGATTTAAGAATAGGTCTCATCCTTATATATCATATCTAGTTGTTTTTATTTAATGTACTCTATTTACTTCCAGGGTTACAGGACAGGCTACACGTACCGGCACCCCATCGTGCGGGAGAAGCCGCGACACAAGAGCGAAGTGGAGATTCCCGCGACTGTGACGGCGTTCATGTTCGATGACGACGACACTCCACGTTTCCCTCTGAAGTTGCTGCAGCAGCGACAGCAGAGAGAGAAAACACGCTGGCTCAATTCACCCAACTGCTACATGAAGGTGAACGTGTCGGACGGGGCTAGCGAGGAGAACGGACGCACCAAGACCATGGTGAGGCTTTAGGGCATCTCTGTTATGGCGCTCTGAGATCTTGTTTTTGAAAGCCTTGCATGCTAAAAGAAAAAAAAAGCGGAAAGTCTTCAGGTGGATTTTGTGGAAGAGCAAGAATGTGGTTATTTCCTGGGCATACCTGACGGTCTAGCTGCAGACAAAACTCATATTTCTGTTGTCATCACAGATAAACTTTTGAAGCCTCATAACTTCTGTCAGCCGTCTGGAGGACGCCGCTGTCTTCAAGGCTGATTCCAAATGAACACAGTTCGCTACTACCTCTAGTGGTCAAGGCTGTAGTATTACAACTTTGGCTTTATTTTCACCAAGAGCAAAATGTCTAAGTCTAGATAAGCTCAGACTCTACTTTTGTGCAAATGATTTCATGGCAAAAATTTGTACTTGAGAGAAATTTTGGTTGCAACTCTAGACTTTACGTCGACTCTGAATGGCCACAGAGGACTTTTATCTTTCTAAACAAATCTAAGTCTGCATTTGTTTTCTTGAATTCTGTCCTAAATCTCTTTGTTTTACTCTTATCTCTGCAGTGGATGAAGTCAGATGATGGCGGTAACACCAGCGGGACTCCGATCCGCATTGAAGATCCCAACCAGTTTGTTCCTCTGAACACAAACCCCAGTGAGTTCTGCAAAAGAGGAATAAGGTGAGTTGTGTGTGTGATCAGACGGTTTATCATTGAGCTTAGATGCAGAGGTCATCACAGGCAGGCAAACTTCCATAGTAGGGGTTGAAAACTACAACTAATATAATTTTTGCGTTCCATGAATGTGTTTCTATGACTTTTAGAAATGCGAGATTTGATTATGTTTGTCAGAAGAGAGAAAGATGCCCCTCAGCTTGTATTAGAAACGCACATCAGCGCTAATTAGCTTTATGTCAAGGTAATATAACACATGTTTAATGTTATAAACGTACATTAACAATTTAAAAAATAAAAGATTTACAAAGCTAAAAAACTGGAAACACATCAGATTCTTATTCACCATTTCTTCGATGTCACTGGGTCTTAAACCGCTTTCCGTTGATCTTTTCAGATTCGCGAGCAGAACCGGTTTGATATGATGACAGCAGGACCGCAATCACAGCGGCTGGCAGGGATTGTGGTGGAAAGACCGCCGGTGAGTGTCAGAACCACATTTTCATAAACCATGTGTGAATCCTGAACGGTCAAGCAAGCAGTAGCACCTCAATGCAGTCCACAAGATCCAGGGGGCGGGGTTGGATCCACATCTAAGGGGTGGAGATTGGTAGGTTTAGGGGTGGGTTTAGGGATCAGGGGTGGAAATGGGTAGGCTTAGGTCAGGGTTTCTCAAACTCGGTCCTGGAGGGCCACTGTCCTGCACAGTTTAGCTCCAACCCTGATCACACACACCTAGCTGTGAGTTTCTAGTGATCCTGAAGACATTGATTAGCTTGCTCAGGTGTGTTTGATCAGGGTTGGAGCTAAACTGTGCAGGACAGTGGCCCTCCAGGACCGAGTTTCAGAAACCCTGGTTAAGGTATAAGTAAGGTGGGAGGAGTTGGATCTGGATCCAACTCCTCCCCCTGGATTTCGTGTTCTGCAGTGAGGACCATCTCCAAGCAAAGGTAGCACAGACATCTGCGTCACTAGGTGGCGCCAGATCCCCTCAGAGACGGATGAAAGCGTGAGCCGTGTCAGTTGTGTTGGTCAAAGTAGCATCAGCATGTGGGGCTAAGGATATTTTAAAGCAGGATATTTTACGAAGCTCTGTTTTTCTCTTTAAGGGACAGTCGCCAGTTAAGGTAAAATCCCGGGGGTGTTTTGTTTGTCGTTATGTTGAAAAACAATCACGATTTTGAGTTTTGAAATGTCTGCATGAGGTCACTGTTATATTTGTAGTTTTGGATTTGCAGTGTTCCTACTTCATTTTTTTGTTTTTTGTTTTAATATTAGAGGATTTGTGACACCCTTTGCTTTTGAATGCTCAGTGATTAACATGCCTGATGGTCTGTGTGTTTGAGTCGTTTTTGTCGTCATTATGACTCATTTCAGAACCGAGGTGCAATTCTAGTGTCTTATTTTTGTGTTCTCTGCTCTGCCCACGCAGCCGTACATGGGCGATGGTGAGGAACAAATGGCCCCTCTTCCTCCAAACCCCTTCAGCGACCAGATCGAGAAAGAGATGAACGACTACCAGAAGAGGGTAGAGCAACAGCACCTGGGATTAGACGGTAAAGCACGCTCCACCTTACACTACAAATTAACACTTTTTATTCAGCAAAGATGCATTAAATTAGTCAGAAGTGACTGTAAAGACATTTATAATGTTACAAATTTTTTTAGGCTTTTCTTTTGAACTTTCTATTGATCAAAGAATCCTGAAATAAAAATGTAAATAACTGTTTTAAACATTGATAATAATGAGAAATGTTTCTTGATCAAATCATCATATTAGAATGATTTCTGAAGGATCATGTGACACTGAAGACTGGAGTAAAGATGCTGAAAATTCAGCTTTGATTACAAAAATAAATTCTATTGTACAATATATTCACATAGAAAACAGTTATTTTTAACTGTAATATTTCTTTAAAAAATCTGTCCAACCCAAATCTTTTGAACATTACCGTCCAAACTGGTGCAAATGAATAAAGGCTGCTGAGATGCATGACACCTCTTTTCTTTCAAGAGCACCTCACTTCTGTTCCCCATGTCACTTATATATGACCCAGTCAATGCTAATGTTGTAACTCACTGCCCCTTATAGCTAAAAATCAATACCGTGTGACTTGCACAGAACTAACATGAAGAAAACACCCAGCCAAGATGAGTGTGTTACAGCTGTGACAGTGTCCTTGCATGCTAACCTGTGTACTTCTCTAACTGTGTGTCTCCCTGCCTGACTGTCTGTTCACTAACCCGACTCACTCTGCAGATGAAGAGCAGCTCACGTCAGACGACGCTTCCACACTCTCTCAGTCAGTGTCCCAAACTCAGTCTCCTCACAACACTCCAGCCAAAGAAGGTATAACGCCCTGAAAGAGCCGGCTGTCTCACTACAACTACAACTCTCAGTATTCGTGAGAATATCACGTCAGTCTTAGCAGCGATTGTTTAGCAGGCTAGCTGGGTACAACAAAACACAGGCGGTGAGATTCATTATGTTGTAACATGCAGATTATGACTCATTTTAATAGTGGTTCATCTTCATAGGTTAGTCTGGATTGCTTCCGTGCCGTTTGTGTGAGTCGTATTGCAGTGCACATCAGTGTTGTTGTTGTTGTTGAGTAAAACTATTAGTCATTTCTAATAGTTGAAGCTGTAATAAAATATAAATATTACATGAAAAACTTTTAAAGAAAACTTGATTTGGGAAATTTACTGAAATAAACGAGTTTTTAAGTTAAAGGACTGGAATTAATAATTATGATGTATAAAATGAAGTAGGCCTATAAACATTTATTAAAGCTAAATAGAAATAATTAAAAAGCGAATAAAAAAATGACAAAAGCACATAATTACCGAAACTGAAAATTAAGAATTCAAATATTAATAAATACTATAATAGTATAATTTCTAATAGTTGAAGCTGTAATAAAATATAAATATTACATGAAAAACTTTAAAAGAAAAACTTGATTTGGGAAATTTACTGAAATAATCAAGTTTAAGTTAAAGGACTGGAATTAATAATTATGATGTATAAAATGAAGTAGGCCTATAAAAAATGTATTAAAGCTAAATAGAAATAATTAAAAAGCGAATAAAAAAAATGACAAAAGCACATAATTACCGAAACTGAAAATGAAGAATTTAAAAATTAATAAATGCTATAATATTAAAATAACACTGAATCGTAGTTTCGAAACTACTAACTGTCCTGTTTGTTTTTAAATCTTTTTGCAAATGTTAAAATGGGTGTTGCAAAAGGTTCTGGCAGGATGTTGCAGGACGTTACCTTCTCTTCTGAGATGTTGCCTTTGTAGAAAACAAGCAATACCTGGTTTCTATTATAGAAGAGTAAATATAAGTCGTCTGCAAGAAGTAGAGACCCTTACGTAAAACTGAAGCCTTACATAAATGAAAGAAATCCTGCTATGCGTTCACACACAGCGGGTATAAAGTGTGGCATGAGGTGGAGAAACAGGATGCGTTTGCCCTAGTCTCTCTGAACCAGTTGCATCAAACTCACTGGTTACCCAATCAGACGCATCACACGACCGCTGATGAACCATAAACAATTGAGGACGCTTTCAACATGTTTATCTAAGTGTAGGTCACACTCCAGCCAGGACATTTTACACTGAGTTTCTCGCAATGATGATGCAATATTTAACTTTCTGTAACCTTAGGGATTACTAATTTAGACGGGAATCTGATAGTCAAAAACCTAAATATTAAATATTCATAAGACTTTTTATAAATTATGCAGTGATCACCTGGAGTTAAACGGAAACGCCATTCCGCTTAACTCAATTTAAAGCTAAATAAAGCAGTTAGTGAGTAAGTTCATGAAAATATTATGATAATCGCAAACATTTATTTTAAACTATAGGTTTATGGTTTAAGCAACATTGTTTATTAAACAATTTTAAATAATCTTATTATTTTTTGATAACTTGATAATTAGTTTATTAATATTAGGATTTATTAATAATGCAATAAATATTCCATCACCATTAACAATTCTTCACGCAAATAAAATAAATTTGATTAGTGCAATTGTTGCCTTTTTTTATTTTATTTTTTATTAATTTTTTGGGAAATATTGAAAATTAATATCAAATTAACTTTTTTTATTAGTTAATACATTTTAATAATAAATTAATACGATAAAAACTAAATTCTTCTGGCAAATTAAATAATTAATTGGCACGGTTTGTTGCTAAGCAACATTTTAGCTTCATTTAATAATTAAATATTTTATGTTAATATTTTAGTTTTTTCTTCTAATTAGTTTAGAATTTATTAGTGCAATAATGTATAACCGCCTCCTCAATCAAATCTTACAGCAAATAAAATAAAATTCATTAGCACCCATCGTAACTGAAATAATTTTATTTACTCTTGATTAATAATTGTTCTAATAATTACATTTATTAATACAATAAACAAAACAAACATATCTTAGGGCAAATAAATAACTCATTAGCACAACATTTGGCTGTTTATGGTTGCCAAGAATCAATATACAGCAATTTGAAGAATTTTATTATTGTTGTTGTTGTTATTATTATTATTAGTTATTTTTCGAATAATTAGTTCGGTGTAATTAATAAAACAGTAAAAAAATAACCACCACAAATAATTCTCCTGGCAAATACAATAAAACATATTCATACAGCTGTGGTTATGGTTGGCAAGTGTTGATTATGAATTATTTGTGTTGTTCCAGAGAACCACACCGGCGTGATGCTGAACGGCAAAGACGGGCACGGCGACGAGGACGAGCTCATCAAGCGCGTGAGTCAGCTGACCACCAGCGTGGAGAGCGTGGAGATCGAGGTGCGCTCGGGGGAGAAGATCGAGGAGGCTCTGACGCCCGAGAGCTCGCCCTCAAAATCACCCAACAAGAAGAAGAAGAAGTTCAGAACCCCGTCCTTCCTGAAGAAGAACAAAAAGAAAGAGAAAGTGGAAGCCTAGAGAAGAGAGAGAGAGAGATTGAGAGAGAGAGAGGCCCACTTTGTCTGTCTTTCTGTTTGTCGTTTTATGTTTTTGAGTTTGTTTTTGTTAAGGTTATGTATGACAAAAACACGGCACGTTAATATTGGGAGTCGAATAGATGGAGTAACATCCGATCTTCAGAGATGTGCCGCGTTCACGTGATCATGAGATGAGTTTTATACAGGAAGAGAAGCGAGGGGAAACTCCTGGGAAACTGGCTTCTCTCACCTGATGGACTGAAAATGTTTCTGTACGTAGTTTCCTAATGATTTTATCTGGTTGATGACCCATACTGCATTGTTTTCTTTTTCTTTAGTTTTTTCATATTGTATGTTTATTAGATTCTCATACAGCCCTTTTATGAGCCCCTTTTTCTATCCGCCACGTCATCCCTCATGGTGTCAGTTCTGCTTGCGTCGTTTCTCCAGCTGTGGGCGTAATTGGTTACACTACACAGGAGACGCTAAAGGAATCACACTGGAAACCGTTCTGGGGTTATTTTAACAGGGTTTTGTTTTATTTGCTTCCTCTTCGCTGTGATTTGTCGGTGTGAAATTGAGCAGCGCGTGTGATGATCCTGTGTAGAGCCGCTCCAGCCTCCTCTCTCCGTACTGTTCTTTGCCAAACGAAAAAGGTTTAATAGCATAAAAGCAGAGCAATCACGTTTTAGTGAACTGTAATTTTGGTTTCGTGAAACATCCACTCTTTATCTCTAACGAAATATTTTAGCTTTTTTTTAATTATTATTATTATTATTGAAACAATTTAGGTTTTATCCATTCAGTTTTGTACTCGTTTCTATACTTTAACAACGTTAAAAAAAAACAAAATCTTGAAGCATGTTTTGCTAGCCTGAATTTATAATGTAGCGGTGCCTGACTTCTTCTCGGTCGTGTTAATAGCTCAGATTACTAAACACGTGTAACGAAAATATATGAAAAACTGGAGTGATGTTAATGATATATAAATATATATATATGATATTTTTGTGCTGCACTTTTTAATGTGGTGTATATAACAAAATGTGTCTGGATGAACTCGGCAGGGGAAAGAGGCGCGAAATATATACGAAAACATGAGAAATGTCTTGAAAAAAGGGTGGAGAAGGGAAACTTGTTAACATTATAAGAAACAATATATATTTGTAAACTGTATTTTTGAACAAATGTCTCTGTCCCAAAGCAAAGTAATGGCTCTCACGGGGGTCTACGGTGGGTTCAAACCTATTTAGTGTGATTGATTCCCATCACGTTAGACGTTTAACCCCCTCACAGAGGCTCATTCTGGGCCTTTATAGTGCTCTTGGATACGACGACATCATTCATTATGCCACCTTAGGACCGTCATCACCACCCAACAGGCTTAAAAGTCTCCAAAGCATCAGTGTTAATATGATTTCCTGAGAAACGGCATTGTACAGTGTGTTTTTTTCTGTCTGAAACCGGGTCGTTTTGCTCCTCTTCTCTCCCTGCCGGATGAAAGCCGTGAGTTCAGAGGTTGGCTTGTTCGGCTTGTTTTGAAGCGCCCTGTCCCATGAGACACCACAATGTGGACAGAATGTACTGAGTTTCGCCAAAAGCTAATCTCTTATGCTTAAGATTAGCAGTTTGACCTCAGTTTGAACCCCCGTTAGGCCCGAATGTGGTCGTCATACATGCGTCCCGTAGGGGAAGGCGAAACCACAGAGAAAGATATATATCCCAGTGGGCAATGTGAAGTACTGGCTTGGGCACAGAGAAAGAGAGAGAGAGAGAGACACACTTCTAAGCTGTGTAAATAGCATGTGGTTCTGAATGCGGGCCAGACGTGGATTAAAACACATTTAAAGCTGCACCGGGTGTGAGTTTAGAGCGACAACTCGGGAGATTAACTCATTTTATTGCTTTTAAATTTTTCTTATTTTGGTTTTGGCTCTTTTTGCTTCAGTTTCCATTGTGCACTGCGGTTTTTCTGCTTTCAGGAAGTGTAGTTCATACCCTACAAGCGTTAACTGGAACGTGCATCACATTCTCGTGTTAATTTTGTTGTTTTGTTTTTTTTTGCACCTTGTTTTTACTAATGCCTCTCTGTTGTAGTCTCTGGTTCAGAGGGCCTGTTTGCTTTGGCACGCGAGTTTTGAGCCAAGCCTCCCTGTGAAATCGTATATATAAATGGTTATCTAACGGACTTGCTTTTTAGATGTATTGCTAATCAGTGTAAATTCACAAATAAACTATTTTAAGAAGCAAACACTGCACTCAGAGTCTGTGGGAGACGGAGCCATGCTACATTTCACTCCATGTTTTTTTTTAACATTTATGCATCTGTTTACATCATTCATTGCAATTCTCGTTCTTCATATGCAACCATTTCACAGTTATGAAATGCAAATGTTTACGTCTAACTAAATGGGGAACATTTGACTTCAAAGGTTAGTTTACCTCAGTAAAATCGTTTACTTGCCCCCTCGTGTCATTCCGATCCCAGATGTTGTGTGGGACATATTGGCACAATATCAGATTTTCACTGCACGATTATTGTGGTCTTCTATATTGTGGTATCTTAACAAAAAAAAAGAGCTATAATTCATCATGAATCGAACTCAAAATACGAGTGTTTGGAAGCAGAGAGAGTTTTTAACCATAAGTGGCCATTCAGACAATGTGTTTTTGCGCTTAAAAACACAAGATGCAATGAAACAAACAAGTAAGATCTAGAGATGCGTCTTTTAAAGGTTGAACTACTTTTAACTTGAGTTCTGTATTGTAAGAATGGTGCGTCATGCACGAGATACTGCAAAATACAGCGATCGAACGCGTCCGTCTACTGCGTCTTCACATAGAAAAACTGCAGTAACAATATTACTGTTATCGCCAATACCGTTATATAGTTCCCAGTCCTCTAAATCCATGCAATAGCTTTCGGATGTCATTGGTAATCCAAAAAATTGGAGCATCAATATTGATGTCATTTGGTTCTTGTGCATCTTATAGCCTATCGCTGCAAATTTGACTCTTCAGCAGAGAACGAATGGTGTTTGAGAGTGATGTGTCATGCATGCTGTCGATAAGCACTCGAAAACACACACAGACTCGCCTCTCGGTTTGTAAAAACTGCAGAAAAAGTGTGAGCTTGGAATGGCGTTAGGAGCTTGTTTTGTGTTCCACACAGTCTTATGAGTTTGCAATGGCATGAGGGTCGATATATGATGACAAGATGTTCGTTGAAAAAACGTGGTTTCACCATGATGTGTAAACAAAACAGGATGTGCACCAAATTATCACTGTGCTTTTCTCACTTTCCGTTCTGGGATCTCTGACACAGCAAAACCATGTTGCTAAAAGTCTCGTGTAATAATAACGAGCCCTCGCTTCTCTGTATTTCTGTATGAAGCACTTTAAATGTAAGAGAGTCCCGCTTTGCTTCTAACTCAAATATGCACCGAAAACTTTCCAAAGACTACAGTGAATTCTTTCTCTCTACAGCAAATAAATAATGCTGTTACTTCACAGGGAGACAAGAATATGTTGAATTTTTTAACATCCATATATTAACATGTAATGCTCAGAGTTTGAAAAACCCAGTCTATTCTTCACGTTGACCTCTCATGGACTGAATATGCATCGGATTCCTTTTGCACAAGCGACAGACTGTTCGTTTAAAAAAAGCAGGCGCTTCACTATTGTGTTTGTGCTGTTGTGCCTTTCTGTGTCTTTCCCATGAATGGAACACTGAAATATGCAACACACTTATCGAGGCTTGTGTGCGTTAGTTAAACTGTGGGCGACGGAGTTGGCGGCAAACATGCTGATTGTGGGTCAGTTGCCCTGTTTTAGCCAATAAAGTGGTCAGAATCAGGTCAGGAAAGGCTGATTGTAGATCAGGAGTCTCGCATGGCTCATTTGCTCACATTTGCACATCTAATTTGATGATCCTCAATCGACTCATTTTACTCCTCATAGCTCTCTTGAGCCGTAGAGTAATGCTGCCCTGAGGGCTGATCTCGGGTCAGACCTATGCATATAGTGAAACTGCTCAGATTTTAACCTCTATGGTGACCGAAATATTATCGGCCTTTTGATTATTTTGCCCATGCAGATGAATGTTTTGGAGATGTTTTGGTTGTATATGAAGCATCAAGATTAAATGGAATTGAAACAAAGCGGCCTTGTGATTTTTAATTGTGCTCATGTTTTAATCCCTGCTTTTAAAATGTTTACAAACCACTGTCGTGACATGAAAATACAAAGTTAAGATGGTGAAAGTCACTAGATGTGCGAGATGCCGGTCTTTATAAAATGTCCAGCTAACTGGTGAGATTGATTACTCTCCTAAAACCAATATTTGCTTCCCTTTGGCACTTGGTCAGTGTTTATTTTGCACCATTTCCAAGCATAAATTCTTTGAAAGCTTGTTTCCACTGCAGAATTACAAAAAAATATATATATTTTTATCTCACAATTGTACGTTTACATCTCGCACAATGTGGTTTTTTTTTCAGAATTGTGATATAAACCGTTATAAACGAGATACAAATTCACAACCTGTGAGAAAGTTAGAATTGCGAGATATAAACTTGCGAGAAAGTCAGAATTGCGAAGTATAAACTCGTAATTGTGAGGTAGAAAAAAAAAAGAGTCAGAATTGAGATATAAACTTGAAATTTCGAGAGAAAAAAGTTAGAATTGAGAGATATAAACTTGCAATTGTAAGGGAAAAGTCAGAATTGCAAGAAAAAGTAAGACATTTGAAAACAAGCAATTGTGAGAAGTCCGATTTCACAATTGCAAGAAAAAGGTCAGGATTGTGAGAAATAAACTCGCAATTGCGAGAGTCAGAATTGTGAGAGAAACTTTATATAAACTCATTTAGAGGACAAAAGTCAGAATATTGAGATATAAACTCATTGCTAGGAAGAAAGTCAGAATTTTGAGATTAAAAACTGGTAATTGCGAGAAAAAAAGTCTGATTTGTGAGATAAACTCTCAAATAGCAAGAAAATTCAGAATTGTGAGACTTAATTGCGAGAAAGTCAGAATAGCGAGATATAAACTCATAATTGTGAGGAAAAAAAGTCAGAATTGTGAGAACCTCAACTGCTTATATATATATATAACTTAAAAAACAAAACAAAAAAGAGTGTACTGACGTCTTTCTGCGGTTGAAACGGTGCTATAAATGAGCTATTAGGAAGAGATATGATTGGTTCACGCTTCATGAGGTTTTACAGCGATCTGTCACCGTACAATAAAGAGTCACAAAACAGTATTTATTGTTTTAATTTCTTAAATGACAACTTGAAAGCTGAGACTTTTTAATCTCAGTAGTGACGTGCTCCTGCACTGTTAGCCTGGACGAGTTGAATCTACTTAAAAAATGTGAGCAAACTGGTTGCCCTAAAATAATAGTGTAATGGTACTTAAAAATTTGAGTTAATTTAACTTAAAATGTTTTGTGATATCAATTACTTTGCAGTTATTACACATAGTATATTTAAGTTCAATGTACTAAGCAAGTTAAATTTGTCAATTGATTTATTTTTTATTTGTTAAACTAGAAAATTAAGGAAAAAAAGCAAACAAACGTACATTCATACAATTTTCTTTCAAGTTTTATTTCAATTCAGCTCCAAATTTTAATTTGAAATGCAACAAAACATTACATTTTCCATGCCCTGAATATACATTTTCCTCAAGAAAAACGAGTTTGTTTTAACAAATTAGCGTATTGTTAAGCATTATGAACAGTCCATCTCAGAATCACAACAAATTGACCAAAACTATATGGTTTGTTTACACTCATTTGCTCACAATATTGTCAGGATTTAACTTTGGATGCCAGCTCACCTTTTCCCAGGCTAAACATGACCCGAGATTGGTCAGTTCATCCATCACCAAACATCCTTCCAAGTCCCTCTAGATGGGTTTAGCTGAGGACTTTCTTGATCGACGCAGAGGATTCTCACTGGAGTTTGTCTGTTATGAGTCCATGTCATCTGCATCCTAACAGTGGAAGGTAAATATAGTAGAGAAAGATAGACAAATATATTATCATGTCAGATGATTCTGTTGTCAAATACCCAAAGTCATATATGCTGCTTTTACGCAATGTCGTAATTACGGTAAATTACATTGTCAGAGTCCTCTTTGCTTCACGATGCATTTTCAGAATTGAGAGTTAAAATCTCGCAATTGTGAGATACAAAGACGCCTATTACCTTTTTAATTTTTTTTATTCAGTGGTGGAAACAAGCGTCCATTGATTACTGATCATACCGTCCTAAATAAACATCATATTAAAGGGTTAGTTCACCCAAAAATGAAAATTCTGTCAGTAATTACTCACCCTCATGTTGTTCCAACCCCGTAAGACCTTCGTTCATCTTCGGAACACAAATTAAGATATTTTTGATTAAATCTGAGAGCTGGCTCACTCCTCCATAGGCTTCTAAGACACTATAACTTGCTGGCCCAGAAAATGCATTAAAGAGATCGTTAATATAGTCCAAGTGACTACAGTGGCTCAATCTTAAGTTTATAAAGCGACGAGAATACTTTTTGTGCGCAAAAAAACACAAAAATAACGACTTTATTCCACTATTCATTTCCTTCTCTCTGGGCCTCGAGTTATTTCACGTAGTGTTTTAACGCAGCGCGTCTGTGTTGCACGTCACCACGTAGGCTCACTATTGGCCGACGCTGGTCATGTGTGTGATGCGTGAGCCTACGTGGTGACGGACAACACAGAAGCGCTGCGTTAAAACACTACGTGAAATAACTCGAGGCCCAGAGAGAAGGAAATGAATAGTGGAATAAAGTCGTTATTTTTGTGTTTTTTTGCGCACAAAAAGTATTCTCGTCGCTTTATAAACTTAAGATTGAGCCACTGGAGTCACTTGGACTATATTAACGATGTCTTTAATACATTTTCTGGGCCAGCAAGTTATAGAGTCTTAGAAGCCTATGGAGGAGTGAGCCAGCTCTCAGATTTAATCAAAAATATCGAAGATGAACGAAGGTCTTACGGGGTTGGAACAACATGAGGGTGAGTAATTACTGACAGAATTTTCATTTTTGGGTGAACTAACCCTTTAACGAGCAGCGTTCAAATGCAATCTAAGTAAACATGTCCATGTAAGCAGTTGTTTAACCACATGTGCTACAGCGAATCCCAAAACACGGAAATGTCCTTCCTGCCGGGATGAAAGGCTCCTCGGCTGCTTTGTCATTGTGTGTTTGGCCCTATGAGCTCATGCCTGCAGGAGCTGTGGGAAGTTGGTCAGTGGGCCGAAACATCAGCCCGTAGACAATACAGCCTTTCAGAGCCGGGGCGTCCCTGGAGAGGAGAGAGAGAGAGAGACGGGACAGTGCTGGGGAGGAAGGCTTTGTGTTCGTATCGTTTAGATGGGCTTCTCGTGGAAGACTGCAGGATCTCGACATCAAGCCGGAGAACAGCGAGGGGAATTTGGAGAGGGGGTGTTAGAAAGAGAGAGAGATAGAGAGAAGGATGGGGGTCTCCAGACGGTGTCTTCTGTGAGTGTCAAAAGAATAAAACTGCTCAAGTCCAGATGGATGCCCCGCTAGAGGGATAGAACGGGAGCGCTCCCTCTACAGGCCACTGGGAGCTTATAGTGAGGGGAGGGGGAGGTTTGTTTCAGCAAAACCCTTAAAGAACATAGACTCCCTGTTTCGTTCTCTCAGCTCTCCCACGTCACGCCTGCCCTCCCTGAACACCCAGAACAGTTTGTTCGCACACGCTCACGGACAGTCCTGACTCTGAGACGCGATGTTCCTCACGAGCCTCGCCAAAGTTCACTGTCAGTTAGCAGTGCTAGAGGACATGGGTTATATGGAGAGTATGGCTTACATCCTGACTGTTCTACACTGTGACACATTCATGAGAAGAGAAATATCTGTGGATAATGTGTTTGTGTGTATAATTCATTTTAGGTTACACTTTATTTTAAGGACTAATATTAATTAACTATATGTATTTATAGGGTTACGTTTGGTTTAGGGTTAGTTGAATGTAATTATGCATAATTTATAGTTATTACTAAAGTAACTACATGTAACAAGAACACAAATACCAAATTTTATAATATATAAAAACGTTAAATATTTAGCACATATTTTAAAATCGGAATATTTTTTATAAAAAAATGCTGAATCTTGTGTGTGTATGTATATATATATATATATATATATAAAAGGAGACAGATAATGTATCAAATATATTACATTTAACTAATCTTGTATAACTTATTAAAAAAAAGCAGACAAATAATTTAAGTCAGTTAAATGTAATTTAAGTTTAAATGACTTAATCATCCATGTTGATTGTACTTAATTTAAGGCAGCAGCTTTTTTTTACTGTCACAATTTCAAATATTTATCACATATTTTTAAATCTTTAAAATATGATTTTATTAATTAAATTATTTAATTAATATAACATTTAATATAATAACTAAGAGTATTGTATACATCATTTAATATGTATTGTATTGTATTTATTTATTTATTAATTCTGTATATATGCCTGGATGTCCCACCAGTATATTTTATGTCCCGCTTAAAATGGGCTCTTTGTGAACAGATCGCATGTCTTTATTGGTATGATATTGTGTTGATATCATTTCCTCGGGTAAGGAGTCCTACTGTGAACTGGTGTCCAATGGGCAAGACATCTGGAGCAGATGGTGTATAGGAGTCCCCCCCCAACCACTTCAAGGAAGAAGCCGTCCCGTCCCTGTGCCAGGAGAAGAGAGAGGCAGACCCCATCCAAGCCTGAAAAGAGGTCATCAGGGTCACTGTGGAGGGAGGCAGGAGGATGTCCCAACTCAGGGACAATGCCTTTAATGGAGACCATGGCACTGCAGGTCCTCTCACACACACACACACAATACACACACATAGACACAATCCCTAAGCATCGGCCTACCCACAATAGCACATGGTGACCTGGCTCACACTCTCTCTTTCTCACACACACAGTGTAGGATGACAGTGTAGGTCAGAGAGGGTTAATCAGGATCAGCCCTTGCGCTCTGCACATTGTCTCCCGAGCGTCCCGCTCCCGTGTTGACCTGAGCCAGGTCAGGTTTCTTAAGTGACAGAGATGGATGTGTGTGGGTACAACACTTATACACCCCGAAACTCTCAAGGTCTCCATGTAGAGTAGGTGCATTTCAGCTACTTTTAAAGACCACCTTAATAAAATATCCCATTGAAACGGGTGTCCTGAGACCGCACCTGTTGCTGTGACTCTGCAAACAGCAGGAAAGGCTAGCATAGGCTGTTTACAAACTTGTAGAAAAACCAACAGGTTTTGGTTTGTATTACAAACCGGTGCTATCCACCCTTCCTCAAAAATGTTTAGCATATTAACATCTTGTTTTAGCTAATTTAGCTTTTTAAAACCAGTAAGTGCTATGCTAAGCTTGTAGGCTAGTTTGTTAGCTTGCTGACTGAAAACAAAAAGAAAATAATGTGGTATGTACTTTAAAATATTAACATTTTATCATGATTATGACTAAATAAAACAACTTGGCTTTGATGAGGAAGGAGAAAAGATCTTGATGACACCTGCGAAACCATGATTTTCTACTAGCTAATGTTAGTCAGAAGCCGCGTTTCCATTAGCCTTCAAATTGCGCGAATTGAAAATACGGAAACACGTCAAATTCGCAAAAACTCCCATTTATCGCAAAAAAGTTTTTACACTCGCATGAGGTAGTTTTTCAGGCAATTAGAAAAATAAATATTTTGCAAAACTGCAATGGAAACAGTTTTGCGCATTAACAGGTCAGCTGAAGTAGATGACGCGGTATGTTTGGACATAATACGAGACCGAGTTCTTTGTTAAATTCATAAAAGACAAAAGAATTACAGGAATACAGGATTCTAAACCTCAAAGAAATGCCCAGTCAAGACCTCGAAGCAGATATGAGGGAGAAACACCAGCCGCTCCAAGTATAAGGGTCTTTCCTTACCATTAATGATTGGATAACACACATACGTCTCCTTCGATTAATAATAATGGCCAGTGCGGTGGCTGGGATACACACCTACCAACCTCCGTCGCCATGATTTTTGGAAAGACTTATCGCGAGAGGAAAAAATGACGTTTTAGTCGCATAACATCGGTTAATGGAAACGCTGTCATTTCGCAATCGGTTTTTGTTCGACATTTAGAAAAAAATTTGTAATGGAAACGCGCCTAGTGGCATGTGCTGACTGAGGAGGGCTCTCATTCTAGAGAGCATTAATTAATAATTCGTTACATTTATATAGCGCTTTTCTAGGTACTCAAAGCGCTTTACATGGAAGGGGGGACATTATAAGTTTGTATATCCCACTGCAAACAAATATTTGTGCATTCTAAATGTTAATGTTGTAATATTTTTGAAGTAAATAAGCATGCTAACAGACATGAACTAAAGGTTGCAAAACTGTACTGTAGTCACAGCTAAAGGCATTGGGTAGGTGTTAGCGTGACTGGGACGCTGTACTGACCAAACAGAAGCCAGGACTAGAATGATCCATTTCATAATGGCTATTTTACAACAGCTTTGTTTTATAATTAGAAGTAAAGGTGCAAGTCAAAGTACATTATACTGCGATTCCACTTAAGCCGAGACTAAAATTAGCCACTGTCAGACTGTAACTGGCCTCAATCCGAGTCTGTTTCAGAGAGAACAGAAGCTTCTTGAATTGAAGCCAAACAGATCCAAAGCTATGTCAGCAGTACGATGATAAACACGCTCCCATCAGCCCTCTAAATGAGGACAGGCCGCTATGAGTATCTGAAGGGGATTGTGTTTATACAGAATGACTTTGCAGCAAGACTCGGCACTGGGATCTGGCTCCGTCTTCACCAGTCCCTCTCAGCCAGCCTCCTTCCTAAATCTGATATTAAAAAGGGATTAAGGCACCCAAACAACATGCCAATATCCGGCTCTATCTCTTCCTCCCTTCACCAGCCGGGATAGTTCAGGAAAAGTGAGAATGTGACAGGAAAAATAAAAGGAGTGAGTCACGCAATGTGTCTCCCTTGTGAGGGAATGGAGGGAGGGGAGCGAAGGGAAAAGCATGAGATCATATTTGCGTTCGTTTTGTACCTGTTGGTTCTCTCCATCCTGTAACGCAATACTGTGAGAGCCACCCTGTTCTGCAAACTCTCAGGATATCTTAGCGTGTACAACGGGGACCGATCGGCCATCTAATCCAGGACGACCCTGTGTCATAACACACACACACACACACACACTGGCCTCCTTGTGAGATAAGCCCATTGTGTGTGTGTGTAATGCATCAGCCTCAGGGCAACTATATCGAGCAGTAGGTCACACTGATGCCATTGTGTTTCTCGGAGGGGAAAAAACAACCATTGATCAGTAACCCGACTCTGCTACTATGTAACGTGTGTTCTGATCTCTGTGGATTCCCTAACTGTACCTGGGTATTTGTGTCAGTAGAGCAGTGGTTCTCAGATGCTTTTACCACAGGAGCCAGATTTTAGACTGGCATCAAGAAGCCATCCAACAAAGTACCCAAATTGCTTGGTATAGTAGTTGTTTTAGTAGGAGGCAGCCAGTAATCACGCTGGAAAATTAAATTAAGCTTATTCTTGCTGGTCCATGTTGGTCATTTGCTGGACCAAGCTGGTCTTTAGTTGGTCAACCAGTAATGTTCAGTAAACATGACTACCTGATATGAAGAGCTGGAACAGTTGTTGGTTTCTTGCTGGTCCAAGTTGGTTATGAGATGGTAGACCATCTTGGTCCATCAACAAACCAGCTCATACCAGGGGATCTAGCTGGGTTTTGGAACATGCCTGGTCGACCTACTAAAGACCAGCTTAAACCAGCTAATGACCAACTCAGGCTTGCAAGAAGCCAGCAACCATGTTGGTTCAGCAAACAACCTTGTTGGAAGTAAACTACAGTTATTTAACCTAGTCTTGTCATATTTTCCTTTACCTTTTGTAGTTTTGTTCACCGTTTTCAAAGACTTGTCACACAACTGCTAATCTACAGCATCTACGAAGTGACAGATGAATTGACAAGCGCGAGACGTGATTTGAAAACTCCCATCATAAAGAAATCTGTCTGCAAGTCTTTGGCTTTGCTGATTATAAAGGTCAAGTTCTAGATTTGTCATGTTTTGTTTGCAGGATGTTAGACCTCAGGACGAGAGGGCTCTTCTTGGCAGTGGATATCAGCCTTGCACCCCAAACCACACTGACCTACTTGCAGCAGAAGCCGAGAGTTGCCACTTCCCCAAGGACACGTGGTCTCTGATTTAACAAAAACAACCCAAACTGTTCAAGACCGAGAGTTTAGCAGGTGCAGATATGCCAGAAATAATGAAAAAGGTGGTAAATTCAGAGAACATTGAGTTTGCCACACTTGGTTTTACCCAAACATTTTCAATATAGAGATTAATGTGACAGCGCACAAGCAATATAGAAGTATATATGTATACCCTTTTGCTGCAGGGAAACACATTCACTTGCACATTCTGCAAAATATATCTTACAGGCAAATGAAACCATACAAATTTGGAACGACATGAGGGTGAGTAAATAACTTAAAACAGTCCTGGTTTTATTTGAAACATTTGATGCCTACATCATACTGTTTAGAAAACCTTCCTGGTTAACAGAAGCAGTACTGTCTGTCTCCTTAACTAGTTTTGGGTAATTCCTCATTCTCAAAATACACAGTTAGCTTTCCAAAAAGAAATGCCACACTCTCTCACTCTCCTTCTTGCAGATGTCTGTGTTTCCCCAGCCCACATTCACCCCACCCTGAAGGCCATCTGCACCCATTGTCTGGGGCAGTGGATGAGGCTCCACCACCCCCAGCATAAACACACAACCGGCTTTGAGGAAGGGGGCAGGGGTCCGTAATTCCAACTGCAATGGAGAAAAATGACTTACTGAGCAGTAAAACACCAGCTCAATACAGACCTAAAGCAACTAACGCTCTTCAACAGAAACTATCCTCAGCCCACAGCTGTGCCGATCCTTTCTGTATGCAACTTTTATTCCTACTTTGTCTATTTATTACACCCCCTCCATCCTCTTGGGACAACATGACAGTGGACGTGCGAGACCGAGATAGCAGCAAAGAAATTGGTCACCCAGATTATGATTATTGTGTTTATAGTGATATGAAGATCATAGCTCAGGAGACTTTTTTTCAAGATGTTTCTTCTGCAGTTCCTTGGGAGAAATTAAAAATAGACACAAATGAGACAATAATTGACATACAGTACAAGTTCAGAGTCGTCATTGTGCATAATATAGTTCAGATCACTTGATCTTAAAATAATTTGATTTAAAAACTAGTTTGATTTCATATCTCTGACATTTGGTTGACTTTGGTATCTTGGTAGCAACACTCGAGCAAAACTCGAAGTTAAAAATGTGAGATTGCTGGGAGAGAAATCGGAGAAGCTGGAGAGCAGATGTGTATGACAGAACTGGAAGTGTGCGACCTGATAAGAGGTTGAGAAGGGAAAAACAATCCTTATGCAAATTATTGTATTATCATGCTTATTCATTTTAACCCACTTTTAAAACGGTGGAGAAAACGCTGCTTTTGTTGTTGATGTCAAAGTTTGTATATCCAATTAAACTCTGCCACATTTTGGCCAAATTCATTTTGCCAACATGGACAGATTATCATGACCTGACCATTTAATGCCAGGGAAAAAAATGTGACCTTCAAGGTCACAAAAGCTTGTCACTGGGGCAGTATCCTTAAAAGGACAATTTTGCATCTTATCTTATCCCTAAAATGTGTATTAGAGTTGTAATATGTACCTTTAAGTTACTAGTAGGAACCTTTTAGAAGTAAATAAGGTACAAAAATGTCCCTTTAAGAGTTCTGCCCAAGTGACAAGCTGTTGTACCCCCTAAAGGTAACATTTTTGCATATTTCTAGCAGTGCTGAAACCATAATAATAATACATTTACATGAATGTTTGACTAAATTAACAAATTTGTATGATGGACCAGTTTTGATTCTGAGGTCTTGGGTCTTGAAATCTGGGTCTTGAAGCAAAAGCTCGCTAGTCTTAGCGAAACAACTGAGCTACTAATAACCCTTAATTTAAAATTGGTAAATATTGTTTTATTTCCCATTTGGTTTTAATATTACACCTAAACCTTTAAAGACTGTCCCTGAAGAACCTGATAGCCAGATAATCCGAAGTTTACATGGTGCTGTCTTAAATTTGCATTAACCTTCAAACTCAGACTTACAAAAGCATGTAAATCTTTAAGCTTCTGAGTTCATGTCCCTTTACTGAAGAGATCTCCACAATACTCGTGAAATCTCTATTCTACTGTTAAGTGAGTGAATAGATGCGCATGACGTCCAGATGTTCCTCAGCAAGAGGTGCCCCAGCGTCTCTCTTCAATCTGACCCAGACGACAGACCTCTGCCTGGGTCTGCACGGGCCTTTTAGATCCCAGCAAACCACCAGGCATTGTCTGGCCTAAACAGCCATCCCTAACGCCATGAATGGGAAGAATAAGGGTGAGCTGGTTTGAATGGAAGACCTACTTTACAGACGGATGATCTCTCTCGCTCTCTCTCTCCATGAATGGGAAGAATAAGGGTGAGCTGGTTTGAATGGAAGACCTACTTTACAGACGGATGATCTCTCTCGTCTCTATCTCTCTTCTGGCTCTTATTGTCTGTCAAGGCCACGGTAAAGCAAGCAGAAGCCCTGGAGAGGAGATTGATTTTTGGGATTAAACTCCAGGACTGGCAGCATTAACCAGACGGGTGAAGGAATATACACGTGTGCGTCTGTCTGAAGACACGTCCATGTAAATGACAGTGCAAGAATTTGACTGCCGTGTGAGCCGAGTGAAGCATACGGCTTTGTCCAAGTCGATGTCAAACCACTCTTTTGCCCTTATAAGGCGTGATGTAAAGAGGGAAGGTTTTGGGTGTGATTGAAATGCAGCAATCAATAAAGAAACCAACAGAAAACCAGTCAGCGAGCTGATGGAAACAATTAACCACTCTGTGGTACTGAGAGACAGCTGTGAGGTGACAGGAACAACATCATCTACTACTTCAGTTTAATATTAGCTCTGTTTCAAAGCTCCCTACATGACTACTCCATTAATGGTTGATTTGGATCGCTCTACAGAGGCAGCAAACCTGTGCGCTTTAATAAATGGGAATCTCAATTCATTCTGATAGTTTGCCATTAGCATGTTGTTAAGCTAACAAGGTGATACTCTAATATTCTATTTATTTATAGGCTTACTTTCACGTAAGATTTTGTAGTTAACTGATGATACTTTTTAGGCATAAAAACATAGCACACAAATATTTAATGTATTTTTAGGCTTATTAAAGTGTCATGGATGACACTTTAATAAGCCTAAAATCCAGTATGGATGGATGGATGGATGGATAGGCTTATTAAAGTATCACACAGTTTTTAGTTAGCATGTTGTTAAGCTAACAACACGATACTTTAATACCTGTAAAGACTGTTTGAGCTTTAATAAATGGGACTTTCAATTGTTTCCAATAGCTTGTTGTTAGCATGTTGCTAAGCTAACAATGTGAGAATATGCTATATATGTTTAGTACCACGTAATATTTAGTAATTGACGTTCTAAGAACATGATACTATTAATAAGCGTAAATGTGAACACAAATAATATGTAGCCTATATTTAGACTTAAAGTATCACATAAGATGTTGTTCTTGTTCAGCATGGCAAACAAATATGTATTTTTAGGCTTATTAAACTAAAGTATTGCGTAAGGGATTGTAGTTAGCATGTTGCTAAATAAGAGTAAACATAGCACCCATTTTTCTGCTTATTAAAGTATTGCATTGTCAAGTTAGCCACATGCTAACATCAAACTCAGATTTTTTGGTCTTGTTAGGCAGCTCATTAAGTTTTTGAACATAACGACTGTCACCGTTGTAGGTGTGATTCCTGCCACTGTGTTTCAGTGATAAAAGCTGTTGTTTGACTCACTCGCCACCAGCTACACCATTAAAAACAAGTACTCCACCATTCCTAGTCTCAATCGCTGATTAAAGTCCCCACCTAAATGTGTTTGTCCTACTGTAAAAGGAGGTGATAGATCCATTCAAGCTTCACAACTTCCACAACATCCTGGCCTTAGGCGGCCATTAGTTGTTCGACCTGTCCCTCTCTCTTTAATCATCTCCTTTCCTTCCTTGTAATTTTCGGAGGAGGCCTCATGCTAACCGCTACGGCAGCGTCTCGCCCCCTCAAAGAGCCGAAGGCAGAAACACGTTTACTCATAGTAAGAGACCAGATGACACGGGAGACAGATGTCTCATCAGAGACAGGTGTCTGTGGCTGAGTGTCACGCAAATAATAACTGGTTATCTGGTTATGTCGGGCAAACCACAACAGAGTGAGACAGATCGCACGGAGTGGAGGAGAATCCGTACCCCTATTTAACACCAACCCCCTCTCTTTATCTTTATCTGCCTCGTCCATTGTCACCAGCTGTCCTTCCTTGGGAACACAGGAAGACAATGAGATACAAAAGCCAAAGGGCAATTACGTGCTGCCGAGAGAGTGTGTAGTCATGTCAGGAGGGTTTGGCTGTGCGTGTGGACGCACTTACGTGTGTGAGAGTGTGGGAGAGACGTGTAAGATGATGGCTGAGGTCCAGAGAGAGGTCCCGCGCTGTTATGATAGTCCAGACGTGATAACATCCAGGAAGTCCTTTTGCATGTCTGAAGGCATGTGGCTGAACAAAAGAGCCCTGAGTGATATCTGATCTGCATCAGACGCAAACAAACTACTACAGCACCTGAGGGTTCAAACGTATTAGGCAGATCATTCAATAATGCAGCACATTTTCTTGTCTACACACTGTATGTGTTAATATACTGGATAAATATATTTTTTTTAAAGATGGAAATCATATTAGTTTCTTTTTCTTTAATAACAATGTCACAATTAATTTAACATAGATGCGATTTAAATAATTGCACTAGTTTTGTTTGAGTGGATATTGCCAATTGTAATATCTATAAGTGCACCATTAACTTCTAACATGAAAACTGGCAATTTACTCTAACTATTTCAGGTATTTCTTAATTTTTTCTTCAGCTAATCAAAAGACATGAAAAAAAGAAGAAAACTTGGCACACAAATATGCTGTGTATTAATGCTGGCTTCATGTGCAATTGGAATTATTGTAAATACGAGTTTCATAGTTAAAAATTGGACATGAACACCCTCTTAAGATGTATTTACCACTGGGAAGCTCGGGAATTATTTTGATACCCAAGTTCCCGAGTTAGGCGTACCGTAAACGTTAAACATGGCAGAGGGGAGAACGATTGCTGCTGTGAGTGCAGTTCCATAGTTTTCCAAAACAGAGACATTTCCTTGTCTTTTTATAAAAGTGCATATTTACATATGAGAAATCATTTGAAGTGTATTGTATGTTTTATACACAGCAAAAATAGCCTGATATTCCAGAAGTGTCAGCCAAGCTGATGATCTAGTTTATGGTTGTCAGTGAATGGGACGCTAAATATAATTTCGATCTTAATAGGATTTTCCCAATAAAAAGGCAAGAATAAACGTGGTGTCCTCCATGATTCCTGTTCTTTCTGACAACAAAGCACTTGAATGCGACGAGTTCGTAATCACAACTTTAGAAGTGGGAAGTAGGAAATTTCCATGAAGGAAGCATGAGTCACGTAAGAGTTTGTAGTTAGCATGTTGCTAAGCTAACAAAGTGATACTCAATAAACATAAAAATGCAAAACACACAAATCTGCTATGTATTTTTAGGCTTATTAAAGTATCTCGTAAGGGTTTGTTTTATTCACTTGTTTCAAACAAAACATGTTTTCTTGGTAATTTTGTTTAAATTGGTCATATTTTTAAAAGGTTTTTGTAATACCTGCAACCAACAAAAGCCAGTTACTTAATGACCGCATCATCAGGAAGTGACATCAACCCTAAACATCAATGAGTATTAGCAATGGTTTTTCTGTCAATTCTGATGCTAAGATGATTACAATAAATTCATGAATATCTTGGTTGGCACATATTAAAAAGTTTCAGTGTTCAAAGTTACTGCAGAGAGCAATAACCCAGTTAACTCATTAAAAAGTATTATCCAGAAGCTAGCAGCTAATTTTTGTCAATAGTAGACTTCCTGTTTTGTACATGATCTGGCAAAATCCAATAACACTTGATGAATAAAGGCCACACACACACACACACACACACACAGCTGATTACACGTTAGACAAAGAAGCCAGTTAAACAGAGCTGGCTTGTGCAAGTCTGTTAAATAAATGCCTGTAGGGAGTCACTTGCAGTTTACACTAATCTCCATCATTAAGGATAGAACAACAGAGCAGCTAAGAGAATATTTGTGGTGGTAGTTTTATACCACCTCATGGGATCAGCTTTACAGTGTAAACACACCTACGTGCACATACAAATCCCAAATGAGAGAAACACAGGGACGGTCAGCATCACTAATTCACACTTAGTGTTGAAATATAGCAGCAAATGTGAGAAACGGTTTTGATGCGTCACTGCTGATGGTATACAAGTTTCAGAAGCAACCGCATATCCTGTTGCATTCGACAAGCTTACGTAACACTTGGACTCACAGCTTGTCAAAATACAGTAGAAATAATCTCAATTAGCTATAATTAGCCTAATAGCTGCAGTCCTTAAAGGAACCATATGTAAGAAATGTATTTCAATTAATCATAAAATGGCCCTGATATGTAAGAAATCATGTTAATTCAAATACTTATATCACTGACAACAGTAGTCCGGCCAGGATATTATCATTTAAAAGTGAAGTTGCAGCCCTCAACTGATGTTGATGTTGTCATGTTGTGTTTTGGCCTGAAGCTCCACCCTCCACCTATCTACCAATCATGAAGTCAGTAGTGTTTCGGCATCCGGTTTGCCAGCTGTGCTCTAGTTACCACAGCTGCCGCTACAAACGTGTTGGATAAAAAATGCCAGCCTATCTGGCAACTTCGAGTCAGGGGGGAGGGGGAGGGGATACACCGCTCTACAGTAATTTGAAAGTGATTGCAGTACCAGTTTTGGCCACTTTTGGGGGAGGGGATACACCCTCTACAGTAATTTGAAAGTGATTGCAGTACCAGTTTTGGCCACAATCTTACATACGGTACAAACTTTTTTTGTTTAAAATTTACAAAATGTATACAATAAGCGAGTAGCCTACATCATGAATCCACTTTCCAAACCGTGTTTTTGTCTCATCCTGAATCACTACGGTACACCTATAATAAGTGTTTATATTCAGACTATTTTAGACTAGTTCTAGTCGTGCCGCTGGAGTAGCCTAGCACCTGCGTGACTCGTCATAGACATATAAACAGAGAAAAGTAGATGTTCTTCAATGTTCTTCCGCAAGACGCACACAGTTCTGTTTATTAACCGCTAGAGCGCCAAAAGTTACGGATTCCAGCTTTAAAGAAGGATTGCTGCTTACTGTATGATACTCTGATGTGAGTAAGTGTAACTTTGAACTGTAACAAATTAAATGATCAATAAGTCATGGCAACGCTGCAAAAAAAAAGAAAAAAAAAAAAGAGCTAAAACAAGCAGCTGGTTGGCTGGTCTTAGCTGGTCTTCGAGCCCGGGCCAGTAGCATAAACTTAGAAGCTAGTTAAGACTGTGTCTTAATAACTAGTTACTTTTTGGATTAAATTAAATTAAACCACTTGTAAGACTAGTCTAAGAAGTTATGGCAACCGGCCCCTGTTCATAGCTGGTTTAGCGGGCTGGTTTTGAGGGGTTTTGACCAATTCTATATGGTCAGACTGGGAGACCGACTTCTTGACTATCTTATCCAGCTGTCCAGCTTAGGCCGGTTTTAGCTGTTTTTTTTGTTTGTTTTTTCCCCAGCACGGATATTTTTCATGATTTTAACTCATATATTATATAGCAAATAATTTAACCAATTTCAATTTTATTTTTACGAGATTCAGCTAGAAAAAAAAAATGAAATGACTTGTACAGCCAATGTGATACTTAAAAATAAGGTAGCAACTGAACTTAAATTTTTATATTTGAATTAGCTGGTCATTTTATACGGATTTTTACGGCCATAGAACTTCACCACTGAATGTACAGTTGTATTGATGCATTTTGAAACCCGTTTCGTCTCACACGGATGATTTTGCTCATAGCGGCTCGAATCTAATTATCAAATGCTCACCCCCTAAAGTGAAGCTTTCCCTAGAGTGCCACAGATTGCTGGCATTTATTTTGAATGTCACTGAGTGAGCATGTAGGTGGAGAGACACCATCAGGACTCACGTGGGTGGAGACTGCGGCTATAGCAGTTTCATTTTGACAATATTATCACAATTGCATATCTTATTTCCTCTAGGACCTGTTGGAAATTCAACCAAAAACTGCCCCAGAGCTTCAACCATGACTTCAACTCACCGTCACGGCTTATTGTTTTCAAATGCTGCCAGGCCGGCAAGAGGATACTTTGTTTAATTTGGTTGTGGGAGTCTGGGCTGCGGGTCGTGTGAATGAGCGTGTTAAATATTTAAGCAGGTGGATGCAGTCTGGAGCCGGTGCCTGTTGTCATGGCTCCCAGACACACTCACGAGAATGACTGCGGTAATGAGGTAGTCTGACCCCAGATAGCCTGCAGGGCATGGTTGGTCATGTTGGCTTTAACAACAGCGCTGGTCCACTCGCAGCTCCCCTTTAATTAAGGTCTCAAAAGGCTTTTTAAACATGTCTGATTGGAGAGTGCTGGGGGTTGTAAAACGCCATTAATAGCATCATACAAGTTAAAACAAAGCAGCAAGAGAATTAAGTAGGACTTGAGCAAAGGTCGCAGGCTTTTTGGTCTTGTCCAAATGCAATGAATGTCTCTTTATGCAGTAGGGAGATATCAAATCCATATTACATAATACAGGACTAGTGCAGTTCACCACACTACTTCTACACTCTCAGAAATTTTTTTCAAAAGGTACTCCTTTCAACCTAAATAGTCCATAATTAGTCTCTCAAAGGTACATATTAGTACCTAAATGATCGATATAGAATTTTTTTTTAAGGGTATCCCAGTGACAGCTATTGTAACTTTATTTCTGAGAGTGTAGGCCCTGTTTACATCTGGTATTAGATGCGTTTTGGTCGATCGGATCACAAGTGGACGACGCTAAATACAGGTGTAAACGGGGTCTAAAACGTTTTGATCTTGTCCACTTTTGACCACTTCCAGAGGTAGTCGAAAACACATTCGACCGGATTGCTTTTGAAGTGTAAACGCTCATGTGGTCGAATGCGTTCGAACAGACACAAAAGACGCTCTCCGTCTACTGAACTAATGCGTGAACATTATCAGAAGACCACTAGCCAGCAAGATTTCAACTTTGTCGGCTGAAGACCCAAGTTTGGTTTGACGTTGAAAAACATACCAAGCACAATGTTCTCTCCATTCCTGATTTCTAACACACACTCACAGCGTTTTGTCAGAGCAGAAACGAAAGCTGCTGATCTCCATGTGTTTTTCCGTCATCTCCAGTCACGTTCATGTGTAAATAGCTTGAGCGTATTTCGTCCATTTGATTGAAAGATCTGAAAAAGCCCATACATTTACCCACCCATAGACCCTCCCCTTGAACAAATCAGGAAAAGTGGTTGAAAATGGACAAAAGAGACGGATTAAAACACCAGGTGTAAACGGGAATGTGTCTCCCTCGTCTACTTGTCATCCGATCGACCAAAACGCATCTTAATACCAGGTGTTCAGTGAGGTTTTTCCAGACGCAATAACCTCACTGATGTACTAGTTTAAATATAAACCCTTTTCAGCTCAGTTCATCTCCCACCATGCGTGGCATCATCGTCAGGTGTGTGACTAGCACGCATGCACATCGGGTTAAAGGCCACGTTACCAATTCCGCTCTTTTTAGACGTAGAGCTCGCTGTCTTTCTTGTGCCTTCGACTTTCAAGCTGCCTGTGAAGTTAACATCAAACAGCTGAAGCCCTGTGCACTGGCTTTGAAGAGCTGAGCTCTGCGATCCCCTTGTGCTGGTGCTGGTAAAAAGCTGCCACGCTAAAAAAGTCAAAGACCGCAGGGAACGGACAGTGAACTCAACCCACTCCGCCCTCCCTGTACGCCGAAGGGAGCCTTTGAAAATATTCCACTCTTGATAATGATGTTTCAGTGCTTCTGTCAGCCATGAGTGGAGGTGTGGGCATGTGGATTTGGGCCTTTCAAGGTTTCTTTTTGCCAGAATCACTCGTAACCTATAAGAGAGACCAGTCAGTCTGTATGGGTGCGTATTAAGAGGGTATTCAAATATAATGTGCTATCATGAGGAAGATTTTTTACCTTTAAGTGCAACTCAAAGGCTCTGGATCAGCACTACCTGAAGCACACAAAATTTCTTTAAACATTGCAACAGTTGAGATGTTTTTACATTCTGTGGCGCCTTTTTTGTAAAACAAATTCAACATATAACAAATTATATTAAGTACAAAATGTAAAAATATTAGTGCTGTCAAAATGGTTAAAATACCCGTTTCGGCGAGTATTCTCATGAACACTGCATGGGTTATGTTTTAAGTGACCGTAAAAACAGTTGAGAAAGAAATCGGATGTGCATCATTATATCGGATCCATGCATTGGCTCTTAAAGTGACAGCAGCCTATAAATACCTGCTGCAGACTGTCATTAATGTAAGCAAACAACAAGACATAGCTTAACCAAAGATGGATCTTTGTTAATATTTAATTTATACAGTGAACACTATAGTGTTATTTAACATTTATGCCTAATTATTACATTTCTATACCTGAATACACTAGTTAGACCTTACTTATTTGTGCTTTGGTTGTGTTGAATGTATATTTGTTCTTAGTTTATTACTGACTGTTCACTTGCCTGTTAATCTAACAAAAATGTGTGTGTATATATATACACACACTGAACAAAATTATAAACCCAACACTTTTGCTTTTGCCCCCATTTTTCATGAGCTGAACTCAAAGATCTAAGACTTTTTCTATTTACACAAAAGACCTATTTCTCTCAAATATTGTTCACAAATCTGTCTAAATCTGTGTTAGTGAACACTCTTAGATGTTCTCTTCATGGATGAATCCCAGTTTTCACTGTACAGGGCAGATGTCAGACAGCGTGTATGGTGTCGTGTGGTGAGTGGTTTGCTGATGTCAATGTTGTTGTGTTGCACTGAGTGAGGCAAATGGTGGTCACACCATATACTGACTTTTGTTCAGTGTATATGTGTTTATATATTGATGTAGCTTATGCCGAGTACGATTTTACACCACACTGTACGATTTTAGCGCCAATTTTCACTCGTTTTGTGGAAATCGTGTGCAATGTGCATGATCTAAAACGCAATCTGAGAGAAGCGCTGATGTGTTGCCGATAACTGTCTGCGACAGTGTGAAATATGTTTTGACTGGAAATGACTTTTGCGACGACGTACAACCAATGAGATAGCAAGATACAGGGCAATGGAAAGTTCAGGGGGGGAGGAGTCATAGACCTGCAACAAAACATCACCAAGCATGACTTCTAGCAGCCATTATCTTCCTCATATTCTTTTTTTTCTTTTTCACTGCAAATAACTTGTATCGCAAGCTTCTTGCAGACTGCCATTTTTAACAGGAATAAATCCAATCTCACGCGTGATCTAACAGTATTTCCTGTATCACTTCTCGCGTGTGTTTGGTTGTGAAATGTAGTTTGTAGACCAGACAGAGTTGTCTGTGATTCTTCCAATTGAAATGTGTAATGTTTGACCCCCTTGTCGCCGATCCGTCGTGAAATGCGCACACAGCAGCAACTAAATGATACCCCAGAAAGTCGTTTGTGTGAGAAGAACAGCGATCCGACGACTTTGAAAATCCTGCAGTGGGTACCCGGCATAAGAGGTTAAGAGTACTCTCTGTAATGCGAAATTTCTTTGCACGAGCTTGCGTTCCCAGTCTCCCGCATTCGTATGCATATGAATGGAAGTCAATGGAACGCAAAGTGTAGCGTGACCACATCTTAAATCGGGTGTGACCAAAACCTAGACTGCTATTCAAACCAGTATTGACTAATTTCAATTTGTTAGAGCCATATCACTGTGCTCTACCCGTAACGTAGCGTTATTTTTGTTGCAATGCTCAGTATGTCCGAGGCTAATGAGTATTTTGAAGGCATTCCCGATTTCAGAAAATCAACTATTATAAAATTGTATATCTTGCGAGGCTTAAATTACTGCAATTTCTTTCCAACTCTTAATAATGGTTGCTTTTCTGAAATGAGATGGCCTTAATGATGAAACAAAGCATATATCTTGCAATTTAAATGTGCGTTCTTCTTCTTATTTTGTGTGTAGTAGGCTAGCCTACATGTGCTCTGTAAGTAGGCTATGTTTTCAATGTAGAGCAACCATTGGTTCCATATAGGAACGTTGTATTTGCTCAAAAGTAAATTAACTGTTTATGTTTCTCTCAGTGTTCATTTTCATATTGAATGAAACTATTTCCGCGTCGTTGACGTCATCGCTCGACCCGACGGTCGCTGTGTGGACGTGACAGGGGAGCCCAGGAGGGGCGCTAGGACCCGGGGAAGCCGAAGTGCTTTATCTCCTCATCCATTGCATTCCCTTCATTTATTCTGTAGATCCAGAGAGCGCAGCACAGCACAATAACTCTCATACAGTTTCAATTCTTACCATATTCGCTGCACGGGAACAAAATGGTGAGAAGTGAGAGAGAGAAACGAAGAGAGGAGGTGAAGGCCGAAGACTTATTTCTGGAGTCCGAAACATCTTTGGATCAGCAAGATTTTGAGATGTCTACTTGTCCTTTCAATGACGTTTTCAACTCCACAGACTCTTCCATATAAACACTTTCCTGAAAAATGTACAAGTTTTACTGGAGGCTGCCAGTTACATTGAGAGCGCCGAGAGAAAAGATGGAAGTAAGTAAAAATAATAGTGCACTTATGAGTGATTTTTGACTGATTTGCGTATTGCAGAGAAACTGTTTCATTGTCAATAGACTCAGACAACAAAGGATTGAGTTCATCGAACAAGTAGACAAGGAACATGTGCATTGTACCCCGACATACGATGCACAGCCACAATGCTTTTAAAGGATCAAGTTTCCAAAATGTAAAAGGAGCCCTTTTCATATTTTAACATATTTTGATGATGCATATAATCCTCTAATGCAGAACTTAAATTGTTTGGGTTGATTTCAGAGCTGTTTTTATCCGCACAAAGTGATATAATGTCAAATTTCACACATGTTCATGTATTATTTCATGCGTCAGAGACAAAAGCAGGGGAATAATTCCCTCTGCAGCACTTAATGTCCCAAATCGCACACTGACTGTCCCAAGCTGGCATGCACTGTCATATGGGGCAGTTCAGAGTCTGGCATTGTTCGGCAGTGAGACATGCCAGGCTGTTTGCCACCTTTCTCTTTCTCTCGAGGAACATAAACAAGTAAATAAATAAATAAACAACATTTGCTGGCACAATACACACACTGACGTCACCTCTTAGGCTACTGTGGTACAGCGCTTTGCACCTTATAACTCCGTCACGCACGTACAATTGTGTATGTATTATGACTCAATATAAAAAAATGCACATCGTACAAATAAAGTCATTTGATCATATGACGTTGTTTTTGTTTGAGCATTAATTGTGCTTTGTTCAGAATGGAAATTGTAGGAAAAATATCTTCGCAGCCCACGTTTTACATTATTAGCATACATTTTAAATGTATAAGACTAGTCGTGTCTGAATATAAACTAAAATAGTATAATGATAAGTTTAATAAGCACTTTAGGAACAATAGAGTTTGATTATGCTTTCACCAACTCGCTCCAATAGATCGTCCGATTAACATTCATTCGATTTAAAGAGAACCCGAATCATATGGGGTACATCTGAAATTGTATATGCAGACTGCATATATCTACTTCAAAAGAGTTCTCAAAATTGCCTTCCTGTTTCCTAGGGGGGTGTGTTCACATGACATCCACATGGCGCACTTTGCGCTGATCTGATTGGTCAGAGCTTGTTGCGTTGGCGGACGCTTACAAGAGCCTCTGACCAATTACAGAGCTGTGGAGCTATGATGTCATATGTTGCTGGGCCTGGCTTAAACGAGACTGGAAGTGAGGGCTTGTGGGAGTTGAAGTGCGCTGTTTCCAAACTGGAAAAGAGCATTAAAACATATATATTTTAAAGCGTTATTATGCCATGTAACACGCATAACGCAGATGAAATTGCCCTGCATGTTACATGTTACATTGCCCTGCATGTTACATACTTATTAATTAATTAATAATAATAAATAAATGGTTACAAGAAATATTGATTTGAGTTATTGTGTCATTAGCCGGACTGCACTGCTATGTAGGGTTTCAGTTACAGCATATTCAGAAAAATAATGAATACAATAGTAAGTTTCGTATAAATTAATATATATATATATATAGGTATGTTTTACTCTTGTTTGCTAGAAAATGCTATATATTCATTAGGAAGACTTTGTCTTTCTCGTGTATAAATGTGCCCAATAGGAAATAATCTTTATTGAGTTAATATTAAGGACAGAGTAACTATCTAAGCAAGGTTATTCTTTTAATATGTATTAGCAGGTCTTTAAATCAGACTGTCGTTTGCGAGTTAAAGGGCCCGGTTTGGCGAAGGACTCAATTTCCCACAATGCCCTGCGCCGAGGTCTCTATCCGCTCAGCTGTTAAAACAGTAGGTAAACAAACTGAGGGAGGAGAAAAGAGCGCAAGCACCAGGGACTTCGCAGGCTGGGCTCTCGGGGACTCTTTTGTACCAGTTTCTATTCATTTTATACACTTTATACGCGACTGTTTTCCTAAAGCACTTTTACTACTTTGATATTCAGGCGTCGGTGTTTTTATTTTTGTTTGATTTCCGGTAAACCAGCTTGTTAACAGTGAAGGAAATACCTCGAGTCGACGGGTTCAGCAAATAGAAACAAGAATACAAAGTGAATATTCGAAGGATTATTCAATGCTTGGTCTTGCTACGCGACAGCTGTCATCGTGATCACACATCAGGAAAAAACATCCATATATTTATTCAAGCGATGACTTCTGTGCTGAATATACAGACATTACTGGAAGCAGCCGAATATATAGAAAGGAGAGAAAGAGGTACATGATGATATTTGATGGTTATAAATCACGTTATAGCATGACAACTGTTGTGTCATACGGACCAACTGTGTTTTTGAAGTGTGAGGGGTGTTTAAAGGGACTTGACCCGATTGGGATGTGGTGTGACTCGTTTCTCTGCGGTGTCTTTTTCAGAGTGTGAACACGGATATGCCTCGACCTTTCCGTCTATTCAGCACTCCAGCTACCAGAGACAAAGGAAATTCCGAAATAAAAAGTGCAACAACAACCACAACAGGTAAGCACATGATCTGACTCTCCACTTCCACGAGAAAGCAGAATACACACTCTGCTGGAGAAAAGCCAGGGAGAGACGTGTGCATAGATCACACTGCTATGACATCTGTCCGGACGTTCATATCACTGCATGATATATATATACGGCCTTGCTTGAATTATTGCTGCTGTGTTTTCTTAAGCATTTCCTATTTGCCTTTTTTAACAGCTTTCAATTTCTGGATCGGTTTTGTTACGTTTAAAAGCAGTATAGGCTACACTTTTAAATGCATTATGTCTGATGCACTTTGCTATATTTATGCATACATCTAGTTGTTATAAAGCGTGCTGTATGATTATTATTGTTATTATTAATGTTTGTTGTATAGTTTTGGGGGAGGGGCGCTGTCATCAGCTGATTGTCAAACGGGACTCTTGCTGCAGAGCTGAGGTTAGGGACCGTGCGAAAACTCACGTCCTGTTTTCGCCTTTGGCCGACATGGGGTTTCGTTTTGTCTGAACGAAAGTTTGTAATTTTCTGTTTATTTCAACCCGTAATCGCTTAATATCCGCTAAATATTCCGTTGGGGGGAAAAAATCCAGTTTTTGAATGTGTCTATTATAAGAAGAGTTTTTAAATTTTTTCCCGGACCCTTGAACACACGGCTCTTATTTACAGCAACTGTTGTTCCCAGGCTGCCAAGGTGAACAGCCTGAGGCGTCTTTATTAAATGATATTTCCACGTTATTCTCCTTCTAAAACATGATTTGGAAAATTATCACCGACGTTTTCCCGTTAAATGTCGGTTTAATGAACGAAACAAATCGAAAAAGTTGCAAGCGCTTTAATCCGCCATTAACAGAAGCTTTTGCTGAGTCCCGAAAATAGTGCACGCGACCAAACAACAACAACAAAAAACACGATATTGGGATATGATTTACTAGCTTTTAAAATGCCCAAAATGAGTCTAGGTAGTCAGCTTACTAGGATCTATCAAAAATGGCTAGGTAGTTCAGCTTTTAAGTTATCTTTCCACGTTATTCTCCTTCTAAAACATGTTTTGGACCAGGCTTTTTTTTTTTTTTGCTAAATGTCGATTTAATGGAAAACAAAGTTACATTTATACAGTAACACACGTTTTAATCTGCTTATTAAAAGACAGACAGTTTTGTTGAATCACGAAAATGGTGCTATGATGCCAAATATCTGTTATCTTGGTATATGTTTTGTTTTTTTTGTTTTTTTTGAGATGCCCAAAAATTTCATCTAGGAAGTCAGCTGACTAGGTTTTGTGGTGGCCAAAAGTGCCAGCTGGCTTGGCAGTTCACTATAGAGCAGACACAATTCATTTGAAAGATTATACTCTCTTTATTAAATTATCTTTCCATGTTATTGTCCTTTTAAAACATGTTTTGGAAAATTCCCAACAGTCATTTTCCGCTAATTGTCGATTTAATGACAATAAAACGAGTTGAAAATACAGTAACAGGCATTTTGAACAGTCAGCTGACTAGGTTTTGTGGTGGCCAAAAATGCCAACTGGGCGGTAGCTCACTGGGTTTTGAGATGCTCAGAATATCTGTTTCTATGGGCATTTTACCAGGTTTTTGTGATGATCAAAAATGCCATCTAGCTGAGCAGGTCACAGGGTTTCGAGACACTGCGTGCGTGTTATTGTGTTTTGGGTTGTGCGAGTGCCGTGTCTGTTTCGTTTCACTTCGTGTCTATCAGACATCTTGATGACTGATCTCAGGTCTGTGTTACTGTACACAAAGCGAACAGTGATGGAGGGAATGTAAAGGAAACACTATCTGATCATCTGGCATGCATGTATGGAGGTGATTCGGTAGACTGACCCGAGGAGAGTTATCCAGGCACTTCAGGTGTAAAGATTGTGATGAAAAATACTTTTCCACAGATGTCAAAAACAAACCTGGGGCCATCCCCGTTTTTCTTTGTTTTGTCTGCCTTGGGCAACAATTTCGTCACAAAGACTGTCACGCTTATGCGGTGAATTTAAAATTACGAATACACTAGTATACACTGAAACAAAACAATAATCCGTTAAGTTAACACGGCACAATGCAGTGCGTTATTCAAACACCTGTAATAAAAAAGCCAAAAAAGCTCATATTTACACAGTATATTTGCCTCTGTTTTTACAGACTTTTCTTATCACACAAAATCAAGAGCTGTGAAAACACAGCCATACTGTTAATAAGTCTTTTCCTCCCTCGCTCCATTCCTCCTCCCCACTGAGCACACAAGCATCCTCCCGTGTGAAGCGGCGATACCATAAGGTCAGCTGCAGAATGCCAGAAAACACGCTCTTGGTATTAATAGTCGCCAATAAAAGGAAGTGGTCACATGACCCACGGAGAAGTAGGGCTTCGCTGCAGCCACGTCTTGCAGCTCCTGCAACGGCATTGCCATGCACCAGTTTGTCCGGCCATTTAGTGCTTTGGAAAAGCTTTCAGCGTGTTGCCACACAAAGAGCCTCTTAGGGGGACGGCTGATTCACTTTACATTATTAACATAACACTGACTCGTGCTCTCAGAGAGGGCGGAGAGAGAGAGCGTCCACTGGCACTCACTCATTGTACGAGGAGGAGAGCTCTCTCACGTGCTCACATATACAGGGTGGTCATTGTGGGCGCTTTTCTATGCTCTGCACACTTAATTTCTCTGTCTTTTCGCTGCAAACAAAGAGTTGCAGTGACATGTGGGTCATCTAGAGGAGCCTTTATAATTCCCTCTGAAGCCACTGGATTGGTTGTGATGGGGGAGCTGGTTCAACCCTCCAATAAAGATTAATTAGTAAATCCATTGGAACCTTTAATGACGCATAGCCTTGTTCTTTACGAGCGGCCAAGCTTTTTTTTTCTCTCGCACGTTCCTGATCTCACGACGAGAGCTGACGTTTAATTCGGGAGCCAAGTGCTCGAGAAATAAGCTTGTGTTTATGATGAGGGTTATGATAAAAACCTTAAGTGCACTTAATGCCCAACAGACTCACAAACAAGTTGAAGTTTGCTCATTCATTTCTTCTGTTTTGTTTTATAGGTCCACACACAACGAGCTGGAGAAAAATCGGTAAGTACGATTTTTACGTTTTCTTTCCCTTTTCTTCCATTTTAAGGCTAATTGACATGGCACCGACAGATGTCAACAGATACGTTCATTAGGTTTTGTGAAATCAGTGTGTGAACCCTGTTGTCATTGCACTGCGCTTGTTTACACTGTTTGAACATGTTCAGTCTGCGTTTGTCAGGTTGTGGAAAGTCTGAGAAGTGACTCACTGTAATCTGGTGATTGTTGCCGTTGGTCGGCGTCTGACGTGGCAATGATTGAGAATAACACAAGCCAGACTTAAACTTGCATCAGCTTCATGAGCACCACGACTCACAGATGTCAACAGATACGTTCATTAGGTTTTGTGAAATCAGTGTGTGAACCCTGTTGTCATTGCACTGCGCTTGTTTACACTGTTTGAACATGTTCAGTCTGCGTTTGTCAGGTTGTGGAAAGTCTGAGAAGTGACTCACTGTAATCTGGTGATTGTTGCCGTTGGTCGGCGTCTGACGTGGCAATGATTGAGAATAACACAAGCCAGACTTAAACTTGCATCAGCTTCATGAGCACCACGACTCAAACTTGTGCAATAATTGCGATACAATATCATATCAATATTTGAGCCCCAATATAAGAACATTTGCTTTAGATCAGAGGTCTAGCTCAGCTCCTGGAGGGCCACAGTCCTACAGAGTTTAGCTCCAACCCTGCGCCGACACACTAACCTGTAGGTTTCAAATAAGCCTGAAGGACTTAATTAGCTGGATCAGGTGCATTAATGAGGGTTGAAGCTAGACTCTGCAGGGCTGTGGCTGTCCAGGAACTGGGTTTGACACCCCGGCTTTAGATCCTGAGGGTACGTCTACACGATGTACTAAACATGGAAACGTTTTTCCTTTGCTTTTTTCACATACAGACGACAACGCTGTCAAAACGATCCCCGTTCACAAGGATCTGCGAAAACGACTAAAGACGCTGTGTTATGCATGTCAAGCCAGTAGTTGTCACTTTGTAAAGAAACATTTCACGTCTATAGTCTGAACACGTAATACGCGTGACGTCACCCTTTTGTACAAATTTGCTCTTTTGACGACCCGTATATCGTTTTCAAAAACCTGCACTTTGAAAACCCGTTTTCAAAAGCTTGAGGTTTTCAAGTCCCCCAAAACGCTGTTGTCGTGTAAATGAACTGCCAAAATGCATACGTTTTCAGTTGTAGTCAAAGTTTGGTAAGCTATATTGTGATTGAAAACAGTAATGTGTTGCAATCTTTTATTTGCAGTCTAAATTGGGCGTTTGTGGTTTGAGTGCTTTGCATAATTGAGGAGCACGGGGCCTGTATGTGTCAGTAAAAACAATGTGAAGGAACTGCGTACATTCCAGGTTTGTCATACCAGGAAAAGAAAAATACTTAGAAATGAGGCTATATATAAGTTATATAATAGTGGTCTTTCCCAGAAATTTTAATGCAAAGTGTAATTAAAAATTGTGATTCTGTGATCACTCTAAATTGTAATGTAGACACATGCATTTTCTGCAAAGCTGCTTTGAAATATGTAGGCCTGCTGTGAAAAGCGCTATACAAATATATATGTGGATTGAATTGATTCTTGATTGTAAGGAAATTAATACAGTGAAATATTGCAGTGCTTTAAAATATGGAAGTATGGAAGCTACTCTTAAAATTCATAAAATATGAAATCAATAACATTACATAAGGCTAACAGAAAGCTGAAGAACAGTCCTACAGTTGTCCCAGCTTGTCCCTGAAGCAACAGGTAACTAAAAGTGAAAGCAATGGTGACCCAATTCTTCTAATCTAAGGGCATTCCCTCTCCTCGTGGCTCGCCCACCCCTCGGTCCTAAACAACTACTGGAGCCACAGTTTCAGATTACTAGCCAGAGTGCAGGGAGACGACAGAAACCAGAGACACAAACAAATGTTCTTTCTTTCACAATGCCAGTTGCATAATAGGAAGAAAATGCACAAAAGGAAGCTAGTTATTACAGTAGGTGTACATTATTAAGAGAATACAAGTGTTATTTCTTTGAAATGACCCATACCTATGGGTGGAGTTTTCTTTGAAATCACCACCCATGTGTGGCGTGAGCGTTTACAGACAACTGTATGTTTTAGTCTCACGAGTTCTTATCTGATAGGCGTTAGACGGCGGCAGTGCGGGGCCTGCTGTTTAGGCACTGCACGCGAAAACTAAGGCTCCACTTCAAAGACTCAAAATAACTCTTGTCTAGACGAGCAGCAGCAGCAACTTCTTTGTGTCCCTCTATATGAAAACCTGGAGATCTATGAACTTGCCTTAAGCACAGCCTTCTCATGGAGTGTCATGTTTATTTGCTTGCCCAGCCATTTTGGTTGGGACACGGTAAGACAGAAAACGTATTGGGCAAAGTGAACAAAGACTTAGGCTACTGGTGGACCAGAACACAGTTTTAGTTCAAATAGTTTTGAGTACACCATACTTATGTGTGCTGAAAATAGCATCATCTCCTCCCAGACCAGCTGTGTTTCTCAGATAATGTCTACACATGAGAAGGGTTGTCACTGCGCCGGCACGGGGTTGTATGGGTTTGGGACAGATAAAGATGCCAGGGCTTGTCGGACAGCCTTTAGTTGTCAGCACAAAGAAATATTACACAACACATCATGACGATGTCAGCAGCCACACCCAGCACTAAACCATATTTCCCCTGACTCCACATTACCATTGTCTATTACAGTTCTCGAAGACTGGACACCCATCATTTTTATTTTGCTAAATAAATATATCCCTTTTAGCTTGTGATGCACCACAATACTTGAAATAGTCGTACGGAAGCACAAGGGGGACAGTTTCCTGCTTGCCAAAGCTTTACTGCAGTCCCGAGTGGCAAGCGGTTGCCATTTCGCGTCAGACATCACATATACTTTCTGTTTGATGAACATGTAAGATAGCTCACATTGTTTTTGAATGTCAGAAAGGAAGAGGAAGGAGATGAAAGCCCTGTTGACCGCATTCCGGCTTCTCGCAACCCGCGACACATATACAGATAACATATGTGTGCATATATGCATGCCGCCTTTTGATCTTATGTCTTTGAACAAATGTGGTGAGCCTCAACTTCCTACTTGGGTTAGGTTGCAGAGTTCGGATGTCAGAATGTATTTCGTGCTGAGGAAGATGTCAAATTTAACTGAAATCACTGATTTAATTTCCTATTATAGGTGTCATGTGGTTGTTAATTATTGGGTACATGCAAGTGAGGGTGTTTGGCTGTGTGTTAAGCATGTTGTTGTGGTTGTGTGGGCCATGGTGTGTTTGACAGTGAGAATGCAAAGGCTCAGGAATAAAGCTGCCAAGCTGGCTTACTGAAAATAGACCAATGGTCCTAAGAAAAGATCTTTTCAAAACGCAGAGGAGCCCGGGCTGATTGGCTACAACACTCTTCCACCCACAATGAGAATTATGAGGAATAAAGTGCGTGTAGAAGATAGGACGTCATCCGTAGCGAAGGTTACTCTTCAAGAACTTGCTGTCGACGATCTTACGTGTTTTCCTTCCTGTGTTCTAAGGGAGATGGAGTCAGAACGTTCCATTTCCCCTGGGAATTCCGGAAACCCTCTGGAAGGGAAGCCAGAACTGGCTGTTCTCGCTGACCTGATGCCTTGTAAGCTTTTCTTGGCCAGCAAAAGCAGCTTAGGAAGTGTGATCTTTGGTCAAGTAAGCAATGAGTACTCGCACACATGCCAGGGCATGTTTGCAACGCACACGTAGAGACACACTCATGCTATGGAAGGTTGACAGAGCTCTGGGTGTTTTGGGTGAGTCAGGAAGGACACACCCCTGTGGCAGTCTTCAAGTTCTGTCGGAAGGGTATAGCAGAGGACATTTGAGATTCGGAGGCCACTAAAGCTCTGCCTTGCCCCACATTTACTGTGTTCTGTAAAAGAACACTGTGTTTCATTGCATAAACACGCAAATACAACATGCATGGCTACTAGTGGGTAATGTTGCAGAAACAACACAAACAGACCCACATCCTTAATGGCACTGTGATCCTTGCTATACAACAACACCTAACATTTTCAGACTCATCCTTACTAATACAACCAAATTCTTGAATTACAGGCTGAAATCTAGAAACATTCCGGAGTGACATAATCAGTTGGATCAGCAACACCCTTAAAACCTGATAATGATGTTTGTATGATTAGTTTCGACATTGTGTCAAAGTATGACCGTTTGCAGGCCTCAATGTTGAAACCTAACAGTCAAGATAGGGGCAGGGACCAATTGTAATTGCTTAACAACTGGTGAATGAAAAACCCATTATTGGGCAAACTACTTATTGAAATATTGGGGGTATGTGTCCTCCTCTATGTATATGGTGGTTTTTGCCGTGGGGCATACCACGGATTGTCATATATTGAGTTCTGCTTGGCCTATGGAATCACCATGGCAAGCTGGACAAAGCCACACTATCCACCCATCCAATTGGTGGAGCCCTTGAAGGTCATCCAATCATAACCAGCCACATGATCTGCACCCTTTCTTTGTGTGTCATGGCCTTTGATCTGATTACGGAAGAGTCCTATGGCTGTTTGCCCTTCCACCACCGCTGTGTTTATTTTTTTGTGTTTGGATTAGGCATCCTTCCGGGGAAGTAAAGTGGATTGAGTGGATTTTCTGAGAGAGAGCGAGAGAGTGGTGTCATTCAAACATCTGGTGACATTTCTGTTTTCTGATTTCGTCCCGTTTGTTTTTGGGATCACCTCACGTTTGATTAGATTACCCAAAGTGTGCACAACGTTCTGGCCTATTGAAATACGTGTAATAGAGAGCCGTATAATAGAGAATCTGTGTTTTCATGTACATGGCCATCTGCACGAGCTTTAGGGATGGGGGCAGCGGTCACATGACTACACACATAAACTCTGTGGGCATGTGAGTGGGGTCTGCTGGTCTGGGCTGTGTGGAGCAGATTACAGCTCAGCACGTGTGAACTAATCCAAGTGTTACTGATGGGCCAGAGCGGGCCTTGCTCCTCCACAGCTGTTACTGTCTGAGTTTGTATATGCTTCTTTATTTCCCTATGATCTTTAGCCTTCACTCTGCCAGTAGTCCATTAATGTACATGTGTTTAATCAGGGGTGCAACAGAGCTATATCCTCGGCCCAATGTAGGCTAGTTGTCATTCTGTCTCCCCCTACCAGGGATGAGTCCCAATGTTCAACTAGTTGCCCAACAAACGACTAGACGATTGGAAGTGACAAGTTTATTCACATATTTGATTTGTTTGTTTTTAGTTTTGATATTTTTAGGGATAGTTCTATAATTAGCATGCTTTGCGTCAGTTTGTTAGACTGTTAATAGAATCAGATGTGGCTTTAAATTAATCTTCTTTAAAGTAATGTCGTACACACTCAGAAGACTGACTTTGGCAATTGCCGTTCATCTCACTCAGTTTTTTTGAGCATCCCACCACAAGAATTGCATGAAGTTAAAAATAGCCCCAACTTGTAAAAAGCCTTCTTGAAACCCTTGCAGTCAATTCCATTAGTTGCGCTCTGTTGACGTTGACTACTAGTCAGTCGACTTGCTTTTTAGGCAACCCCATCCACTAGTTGATATTGAAAATATGTATTTTTGCACATCCACCCCCCCTTCGTGTGTCGTACTACAGTAAGCTGTCATTGGTTCATGGCTCAAAGGCTTCTTTGTTTGCGAGCATGTTTACATAGAGTGCTGTCACAGTGTCTGTCTGTACTGTATTTCAACCACTATCTCTCTCTCTTCCTCCCACCTCTTTATTCATCTCTTTTCATTCTCTCCATCCTGACTACCCCCACCTTCGAACTTTACATCTGTAACCATCTCTTCCTCTTCTCCCTCCCTCCCTTGCTTTCTACCCACATTTGTAGGTTGCTTTTATTCCCGGCATGAGTGCATGTTGCTTTTAGGTTGGTATCTCTTTAATGTCATGCTGCTAACGTAGCTTTTAGTCCAGTTTTCGGGCAGATTACACGTGAACGGAAGACTAGCAGCAATAATGGCCTTCCATCTGTGTGTGTTTACGTGGTGGGGGAGGATAGCGCGCTCGTTTAATCTGAGAGCTGTTCGAGAGCCCGGGACTGTTACTGATATGATAGGAACACGTCTTCCTGCTCACTCGTTATTAAATCATAATAAAAGCATGAGGCCAGACCTTTAAATAAAACAAGGCTTAAACAAGCTGGTAACCCAGATGAAGCTGTCAGTCCCACTGTATTGATCAGATCCGAACTAGGGCTTGAGAACCCAGAGCCTGTTCTCGCTCTATAATCTGTGCACTGGTGTGCAATAACCCAGCCATGTGACCTTAAAAGGCATCATGTGAGGCATTAGATAAAAACATGCTATCAAAGGGGAATCTGTAGGAAAAACCTTGCCTTTTGTAGAGCGCATGCATGGCTGTATTGAACCTCCATTTCTTGCATTTCTTATCAGCGCAGATTTATATAGAGAGGTGCTGTTTCTGCATTAGAAACGTGAGATTTCCTGCTGTGGATGAAGCAAATATGTACGTATAGTTGACAAGTAGCAGGCCTACACACAATCAGCACATTTTGTCATGCCGATTGAGAGGGGAAAATATGCACGTGATTTTGTGTTCTTGATGCAGATTACAATTTGAGGATGTGTCAGAATCAGTTCCCCTTTTGACCTTGACTTATTAACAAGTTATTACCATGTCAAGCCCATGACATCAATGCCAACACCATTCATTATTTACCAATAGACCAAGCAGAATCTGGGACGAGCATGTGTTTCTTCCCCCCCTCCTCTAATAAATTCCCCCACCACACCAGAGGACCAGGCGTTGTTTCACAGCCTTACTGTTGCCCAAATTCACGTTGTCCATCCGCCATCCGTATGTGTCTAACATTCATGTTATTTTTACACTCTGCTGTATTTACTTCAAAATTGTATTTGATTAATTCCCAGTGTAAATAAATGAATTACGATATATGTTACAAATGTTTGTATAATTAAATGCAACCAACATTTCAAGATCGTGACAACCGTGACACCCGTGACTATTCATTTTTATGAGTCATTTAAAGGGCATGTGAAGATGTTTTGGATAATACAATTCTTGCTCTGGGTGTAAGAGAGAACAAGTCTGAACATGTTCAACCTTAAGGGGCACGTTTGATTTGAGTTATTATTAAACTTGTGAGTTGTAGTGAGTTCTCTTTATGACTAATGCAGAGGAGTGTAAAATGTGGCGTATTTACCAGAGCCAGATCTTGAACAGACTCAGCTTACAGCTTTGAAGCACAGATTCTGCACACCCACGATTATCAAGGGTCAGTCGTTTACGGTTTTAAAACCAAATGAACTGCCTACCGAGGCAGCATTTGAAGGAATAATAGTTCACTCGTTTATGGTTCACTGTAAAAAAAAAAAAAAGTTGGTGCCTTAAATTAAGTACAATAAACTTGGATGTTTAAGTCATTTCAACTTAAATTACACTGTCTTAAAAAACAGTTGGATCTTGATTGAAATTGAAATTTCGTAACTTATTTTGATGAGTTAAAGCAATGCAAAAACATATTTTGTCTAACTTATTGATCATGTACTTTTCTATTCTGTTTTTGTGGTGAATGCGATTGCAGAATGCATTGCGACAATGACTAGAAGAACAATTCAATTAATTTAAAGTCAGTTTCCCTTGCAAAGGACTTTGCGTTTGAGTCCAAAAGAGGGTTTTCTTAGCAATGCCATAGAATGTTTGGTTCCCTAAAGAACATTTTAGTGATTCTTCTTCTTCTTCTTAGTGTGAAGAACATTTCAACCGTTTTCCACTATAAAAAAACAACAAAAAACTTTGTGGAATGGAAGGTTTCCATGGATTTTAAAAGGTCTTTACATAAATAACCTTTTTTTGAGTTTTCGGATGCCTATGTAGGAAGCAAACTGCTAATTGATAATGTGATAAAGTTAATATGTTACATAACTTTGCTGTGCATGCATTGCTGTAATTCACACCACAAGTTATTCATAGTAACTGAAACACACCTACGTTTAAATAGACCTTTTTACATGCGTCATGCGTGTTTTTGCTTTGTTTCAGTTTTGTTTTCTTAGGTTGTGCAATGGGTCTTTTCAAGTATCACAGAAACTAAAGTGTTTAATGTGTGACGTCATAATTGGGTCTTTTAAAGATGTTGTTTGCCTTCGAGACGACAGGCCTAGTGATGGTTGTTTGGCACGGTCTCTGTCTGGCGACTGAATTGAAGTCATTTATCATGCCACACACACACACACACCAAAGCAAACACGCACATATATACAACCTTCCCAGCAAGCACTGCTTGTGTGTGTGTGATGTGACGCCCGTCATGTCTGGAGACAGATGATATGGGGGATAGCGTGAGAAGTCTTTTAGAGATATTTGAGTTACATGTGGTTGCCATGCCAATGGGGTTGTAGGGCAAAATCGGTGTAGACGAACTGGAGGCCTGGTGCAGTAATTTGTGCGAGCTACAAGTCAGCCTAAAATACCATTCTGTCACCTATAGCCATTAATGCACCAGGTTGATCAATCAATGTCCACACACACTGTGGCAGACAGAGGAACATTGCAATGAGTGTGTGTGTGTGTGTGTGTATGTGTGTGTGTGAGAGACTGCTGTCCAGATAACAGTGCCCTCTCTGTGGTGCTCAGACACGGCGATAAGACTTGTGATAAATCTACCGCCATTGTCACAGGCTAGACAGACTGTATATGTGAAAGAAAGAGAGCAGCCGTCTTCATTGCTGATAAGGAGGAATCCAAACGTAATTAGAGTTGAAAAGCCTCAATAACACAATTAGAGACACACTCTTAGATACCGATCACCCATGCGCAAGCACACTCATGCCCGTATGCGCTCGTAAAATGTAGACCGAGCGTCTGCTTGTTTTTTCTTTCATGATTGTATGTATCATTGATAGTTTTTGTTCATTATTTGAATTAGATTTTATGTCATGTTCATTTTGATTTAAATTTTTTATCAGTTTTGTTGTTTTTGTCATTTTTATTTAAAATTGGAAATGAGAAGTTTTTTTTATTTTCAGTTCAATCATGAAACTCTCCAAATAGTTTTAGCATATCATGTTAATGAATATGGCAGTGTTTATGTATTTGGTCTTGGCGAACTAGATCTTCCATGCTGCTGATACAGAGCAATTATGGACTCGCTAACGCCAATAGAAATGCTGCTGTGAATATGTAAGATATGCTGGCGCTGCATGAATAGACATACATAAATCCTGTAGCAGGTGGAGCTGGGGAGGTGGAGGGGTTCAGAGGAAGGCACTGCAGGACTAGATTACAGCAAACACTGAACCAAACTATTTAAATGTTGAGCAAGCAATCTCATTGGCTGTAGGATCAGCAGAGGCCAATCAGCTTGTGCCATGCGGTAATGATGAGATTGCTTACAGATTGCATGTAAAGGACCATCAGCATGCGCCCTCTAGAGTTTCAGGACTGAACTAGATATATTTAAAGTAATTATTTTTGTATGACTTTAGTTTGCGATAATAACCCTGCTGAGTGAATACTGCAGGTCACCTCTGTGTCAGAAAGGAGATGATTACAGCCTCAAGCACTTTGATTTTTAGAAATGTAATCTTTAAGTAGTCTGTGGGGGTGTGTGTGTCTGTGGTTTGTGTTTAAGGTACAGAATGAGGTTTTGTCTTGTAAGCTTTTGACCTAACCACACACGCACAGCAAGTTCATTGCATTGTTTCAGGGCGTGTGCTGACCTTTGTTTTGTCATGTTTCAGGCGAGCCCACCTCCGCTTGTGTCTGGAGCGATTGAAGTCTCTCATCCCGCTGGGACCAGACTGCAGCCGTCACACCACTCTGGGACTCCTCAACAAGGCCAAATCACACATAAAGGTAAACACACTTGTGAGGAGCTCCCATGGTTGTCTGTGGTCCTACATCAAGCAAATAAGAGCTATGGCCCAGTTGTTTACCCACATGCCCATGGTGCTCATGTGGGAAATATGAGTTCGAATTTGGCTCGCTACATTTGCTCTCCCCTTGTGATTTCCTCTCCACCGTAAACCAGGAAAAGTGGTAAAAATGGAAGTAAATATAATTGCTATCCCCTTAGTGATTGTTAAGCGTAGCCAAAAACAAGCTGACTCATTGAGGCCAAAATGTAGGGATCACATGACTCGTTTTATCAGTCTATATCACACACGTATTGGCTTTATATATGTATCTCACCTGAAACTCATTAACCAAGTGCACACCTAAGATACTCACATTATTAACATCCACACATTTAAACAGCCACTACACCTTAAAAAGAACACGCCGCTTCCTGTGAATAGAGCCACGTCCCTTTAATGGGACAATTTAGTTTCTATCCCTTAATAGCTTTATTGTAAAACGCATGTCATGCACTACAGACAGATACTTTCCATTGTTGGAAATATGTAGATGTTCATAACCCTTTTATTTTCATTTTGAGGTCTTACTGGTTTTCCCCTTCATAACAGGTTAAGCTGTCCCGACCAGTTATGTGTGTGTGTGTGTGTGCGCACGTGTGTGTGTGTTTGCGGTTGTAGCTGGGGGTCATGCTGTATTGTTCTAGGGTAATATATTATAAGGTCACAGGGGTCATGTTGGAGGCATTATTGATCCGAAACTGGGTTCAGAACTGTAGTAAACAAATCCATCAGTCACATGAGCTTGACAAACACACACCTTTTTAAATAATCCCATCCCTTCCGGATGTTTTATGCAGCATGATGTTAATAAAGTTATCTAAAACTTTGTAGTAACTAGTGGTTAGTGCTCTTGAGGTCAACACGTGTTTGAATCTGGCTTGCAACATTTCCCAATCCAGTGGTGAAAAGGGAAAAAGTAAATGAAAGGTCTTGTAGTGCCGAATGTGTCTTTACTTATGCATTAGCTGTAATAACCATTGATTACAGCGTGAATTTTTTGTGTGAGTCGTTAGGGTTCTTCAGTAATTATCCGTGAGTCACCGTTCTTTGTCTTCCCACAGAAACTGGAGGAAGCGGAGCGTAAGTCAGCGTACCAGTTGGATAATTTGGAGCGAGAGCAGCGGCACCTTCAGAGGCGCCTGGACCTGCTGCGGGGCGGTGGGGGGGTGCTGGAGGGCGAGAGGGTGCGCACTGACAGCGTGGGCTCCACCCTCTGCTCCGAGAGATCCGACCGCTCCGACTCAGACCAGGGTACCAGCTCCATGTTAATCATCTGTTATATAGCTTTATACATGTACCACATAAATAACAACGACTGTCTGTCGTTCACTATCTATCTATCTATCTATCTATCTATCTATCTATCTATCTAT
>FLSR01004875.1:22080395-22122227 GCA_900092035.1 Leuciscus waleckii
TCTATCTATCTATCTATCTATCTATCTATCTATCTATCTATCTATCTATCTATCTATCTATCTATCTATCTATCTAATCTCATGCCAAGCTAGATATATGTCAACACTTCATGTGACATACCTGATGTGATGCAATGAAAACGTTGTCTGACTCTCTCTCTCTCTCTCTCTCTCTCTCTCTCTCTCTCTCTGTGGGCACAGAAGAGATGGAGGTGGACGTGGAGAGCACAGAGTTCTCTAATGGAGAGCTGGACAGCATCAGCACCGCCAGCACCAGCGATCTGGACGACCACAGCAGTCTACAGAGCACTGCCAGCGACGAGGGCTACTCCTCCTGCAGCATCAAACTGGCCTTCAGTTCATAAAACCAGCTCCCCTTTACACACTCACACACACACACACACACACACACACACACACTCTCCCAGTCCCTTTCCCTCCTCAACCAATCAGAGACTTTTAAGTCAGGTGACCAGAACACCACCCGCCCTATAGAATGCCTGATTTACTGTTTTAAGTTTGTGAATGTATCTGAGAGAATATGAATGAGATGGAAACAATCTGTGATTGTGATTCAATTGGGTTATTAGATGGTTTTATCCCCAAATAAGATATTTTTCTGATAATTGTCAGTGTCTAATCCCCTTTTTCCGAAAGGAAAGTTAAGATGTATAAAAAAAATAGATGTTAATTTTTAATTCAAACCTCTGATTGTCAACTTCCCTTCATGAATGGGTTGTGAACTGGTCACTAGGGAAACTATTCAACTAAACCCATCCAAATTGGACCACCTGAGAAGCGAAACTCCATATCAACACAAGAAGTCCCGAACCCGTTGATTTCCTTTTTCACCCGGTCTAATGGTTCTAACGTCGCTGCTCTACGGCGACGAGGACTGTCATTGGTGCTACGTGACAAAACCAATAAAGCAGAAAGATCTACTGCATTCATCAAAACAGCGGCAAACAACTATCCCATGGCTGTGGGGAAAATTTTGGTGCATTTAAACCGTGGAACCACTTTCCACGCTGCAGCTAAAACCCAGCGATCTTGCACTCGACTGCATAGAGCCCTCCGTAGAACTGGCGCCACGTCAGAGAAATATCCACCCCTGTGTTTAACTAGATGTCTCTCCTGGCAGAAATAAGCAATAAACTCGTGTAGTCGGATCAACACATTAGCACTCCTACTCTTTGAGACACAAAGCTTGTGTCCGTCCAAAAGAGCAACGCCAACTTGCTCGGTTTGTTTTGTACATAAATGCGATAGTTTAATAAATTAAAGTTAAAATAAAAAAAAGGTAGTTACCCATGGGTAGAAATTGCCTCTGTTGCTGTATGTCTTGTGTTATGTGCATTTTAAATTATATTTTTGCAAAGATTGACTATCTTCCTCCTTGAGAGTCTTTTGTGGTGGCATGGACAGTATTATTTGTTCATTATGCTGGATGAAACGCAAGTAGTTTCAATTCTGTGGCTGCCCAAGGAATTATGCGACTTTCTTTAAAACTAAACGACTAGAAAACCAACACGCTGAAGTACTTAAAATTGGACATCACACACAAGAACGGGTGAGCGCAGGCAGTGTGGACCTCTGTAGAAGGTATGCTAACTCTGAGTGGCGCTAAATATTTATTGTTTTTGAAGCTGAAAGGCATTCCATACTAGTATCGTGTGCTGTGGAGTGAGCGGCGCATGTGCGTCAAAGGGTGCTTTCACACTGGCAGTTCAAAACGGGACACGGTTCGTGTAAAATTGGTGATGTGAAAGCTCGGACTCCTGAGCGCACCGGGGTACTGAACCCAAGACTACCTGAAGGAGGTGCTCTGAGTTCGGTTGCAACTCAAAGCAAAGTAACCTGGTGCTCAACACAAAAAAACGCATGTAAGGGATTACTGTGGTGATGGTTTACCTGGGATACGAGCGAGAGTTAGTGCAATCTAAGCGGCAAATGAGTGGCTCACAATCTGCTGTCTCTCAAAAGAGTCCAGCCGCCTTCATGTGACACACATAGCCTACAGTAAACCCAAGTGTCCTTCACTCTGGTGCGCTTAATAGTACCAAATTAATAAAAAAGACAATGTATTGTTCGCATCCTGTTTTCTATCCTGCGCCGTGCACGTTTGTGATGGCGTTTGATGATCACAAATGCTAGAGTCATTGATCAAATAGAATCTAGAAAATAATGTTGCGCTCCAAATGGGTAAAAACTTATAATTTTACTTCAGGTGCATAGAGCCCAAAGGATAATTATAAACAAGCAAGAAAATTGCTTACCGCACTCTGAATTCAGTCCAGACTAAAGAAGGTCTAGCAAAAAATAAACTACTTTTTTTTTTTTTTTTTTTTTGGTGAAAAAAATTGCATTCGAATTAAACCCTAGACGTGTGGAAAAAAAGCATTCAGACTTGATTAACTTTCCTCAAGTCCTATTTATTTACTTTCCTTGATCCGAAATCGTAGGTTAAAAAGGTTAACTTATTTTGTCCCTCAGATCTATGATCATTCCCCCCTTCCAGTTCTGTTCCACTAGTTTGTCCTAAAACCGTAAACTCTCCCCATCTGTGATTTATATTATTTTTATTTTATTTTTCTCCCTCAAACGCAGAGCTGCTTTTTAGTGCATATTAAAGCCAAGTCTAATTTGTAATCATTCTGCCTGAAATGGAGCAGCGCGGACATCTGCTAGGTGTCCCGATCCAGCATCAACCAAATGCTTTTGGATGCAGAACGGCCCATATGTGTGGAGTAGTTCTACTCACCCCTGTTAAGAGAGTTTTAGTGTTGACTGTATTAGTCGGGTGTAAATTCTTTGTGTTAGAACTATTTCGGTCGTGCGGAGGAACGTCCTGTGACGTTCGCACGTTCGATGGAATCGAATTCAAAGCGGTGCTTTATCAACACCAGGCCAAACCACAGACGAGAACCTTTATCGTCGTCCTCCACCTGAGGACATACTGCTTTTTTTCTTTCTTTTATTGTCTCTCCTTTTCATTTATATTGTTTTATTGGTTTATGATATATCTGCACTATTTAAAGCCAGGGCCCATTCTAAGAAATGCCAGTGCTTTTTTTTGTTTCGTTTCGTTTTATTTAATTTATTTTATTTTCCGGAGAGAATGGACCGTGTTGTTTTGAGGCCACCGTACCGATCCAGGCCCCGTATTCAACGACACTTCCAAGAGAAATGGTGCTGGTCTGGGATCAGCTCTCCCACGTCTCTGATCTCAGTCGCTCCGGAGGAAAAGAGAAATGCTAAGCGGATCCTGAAACAGCATCTGTGTTTTGTCAAGGGACTCTGGGAAATGGGGTCTGTTAAAGGCGAAGCTTTTCCACCCTGGAAGGACAAGAGGTCCCGATGAACTTGTGGCCATTCTTTGTAAACATGCACTCTGATTCTAGCTGTGAGTTAAATGCAATACTTACAATAAACACCAAGATTGTCAAAAAAAGATCAGGAAATGCCTCGTGTTTCTGTTCATTTTCTTCTTTAGTTATGTAAAAAAAAATTGTGTGTAAATAGAAAACAGAAAATCGGTTGTAACTTAAGAGTCTACATATTTTATGAATATTTTTATAACCATAATCATTTTCAGTAGCCTAGGCTACTATTTGAGTGTGTAGCACTTGATTTTAAATATGCTAAGATTTCATAATTATAATTTAAGTTACACACTTATAAAGAATCATTGCCTATTCCAAAACGAAATAATGAACTATTTTCAGAAAATAGGCTACGTGCCATTCCGTCTAGCGGGATATGCAGCTGCAGTTTTGGTGACGTGAGGTCAGAATACAAATGAATCCCTTTTCATTTGGCGCCATCTAGAGGCCAAACGTGGTTTTCTGTTCCGCACCCATAGACATTTTAATGGAGCATTTTTAATTTTTTAAATAATCTTTTTATTTATTTTTTTATATTTATTATTATTACAAGATGAATTTTCTAATATAATGTTAATACTATCTTAAAACAAACACTGATCAGAATTAATCCCGTCAGTGATATACAATTGTATGTATTATTTATTCTCTGCTGCCCTCTGCTGGTCATTAATGATAGTTCAGAGTTGTTCTAGATACATTAACATATCTGTTGTTATAAAACGGGGTATTTCAAATTATTCAACATTTCTTAAGTTTGTGTATTTGATCTTGAAAAGACTATTTACATTATACGTTTCATACAACAAAGCACAAAGAAATACCACCGTATTATGTTTTTGAACATACCTTAGATTAAAGGTCATGACTATGGTAACCTATTACTATTATGTAAATACCATGACACATGAATTAAAGTAGGCCTACCACGGTATTACCATATTACCATCTGATACCATCACTGTACTGTAGTACTACCTCACTGCCCATGTCTTATTGGCCTATTTAGCTGATCCAGCCATGGAACAAACAAGACAAGCCCTGAAAATTGATAAAAGAACACATAGTACACAGACACTGACATTTAATTGTATTAGCTATTTAACTAACTATAGCTGATTGCATTTTATATTTACTTACAATAAAATGTTTGCTATGTGTTTGCAATACGTGTTTTTCTCGTTTTTTATGCACTTTGGCCTGAGTTTTTGTTGCATTTACACCGTTCTGGCCAGCAGGGGTCACCAACGTGTGGCGTTTCGAACGCTTTAAAACAGTGAATCATTTTGCGAAGCAATTGGTTCAGTTGATTCGAAGCTTTGAAAAGCTTAATTTCTACCATCACTACTAAAAACGTCTCATGATTCGAGCATTTATTGCTGAGGAGTGTTGGCATGTCATGCTTTTGCTGTAGAAAGCGCTGTCTTCAGTGTGGCCAAGTTTCGTTAGAGAAAGTGACGTAAAAAAAAAAAAAAACACTGCCAGTTATGCAGCTCGGATACTATGTGGTATCATTGATTAGCAAAGCATTAGAGCATTAGGTCAGTGATTAGCATGGCACAGAAGGAGAAACAACATCAAGCACTAAATAACTAACTCTGGCAACTCTGGCTCTCCTTTGACCAAGAACGCAGTGAGTGACGTCAGGCGGATGCTTCAGTTTGAGTGGGCTTGTCCTGGGCAGTTTAGAAACCCCTGGTGGTCTAATCCATTCACTTTTCAATTTGTATGTGCAGTATTTTTTAGCTGTGGCTATTAATAAGTTTGACTGTAGAATGTTTGCTTAAAAAGTTTGGTATGTTATGTGTTTTTATCTGTATATAATCCTGTTGAAACCTAAGAGTAAAAAAAAACAAAAAAACTTTTGGGGCCTAACAGTTAGTTTAGTTTATCATGACAAACTACATTTTTAAATAATATTTTTTTTCCAAATATGGTTTCTGTCATTTTAGGTAGTTTTTATCACGCTGATGTAAGTTCAAGTGTGAAGTTCAGTGAGGAAACTAGGGGGCCGTTTACATGACACCATTTTCAACTTAAAACGGAAAACTTTTTATGTGTTTTGGCCGTTCATTTGCATGACAACAGCGTTTCTTACGTGAATAGGGTAACATTTTTAACCTTTAGATATCACCATGAAAATTACTGAGTTGATTACTTACATCAAGACAAACAATAAATGTATTACAAGTTTTTTTAATTGTTTGTTAACATGGACAAACGGTGCACAATCTAATTACGTATGTACTAATTTGCATAAATGCCACAACAGGTCTAAACATTGGGTATAGTCAGGTGAAAATGTCTTGTTGAATCTTGTTGACACATAACAGTAAAATACTTAATGTTAAGGTCTGAATGGAACCCGTTTAGGCTACCCATGAACATTAATACATAGAGGCAGGAAGAAGTACTTTAAACTTGCCTTTATATTAATTATTATAGCAGAGATGGGGTTTGGGGCTGGGTCCGTGGGACTGTTTCTGGGGGACGAGTCTGAGGGAAGAACAGGAGACAATGGTAAGGAGAATGCAGAAGACAAAAGGTAGGCAAAATAAAAAGTGAATCCCCAGAAACAGTCCCACGGACCCAGCCCCAAACCCCATCTCTGCTATAATAATTAATATAAAGGCAAGTTTAAAGTACTTCTTCCTGCCTCTATGTATTAATGTTCATGGGTAGCCTAAACGGGTTCCATTCAGACCTTAACATTAAGTATTTTACTGTTATATGTCAACAAGATTCAACAAGACATTTTCACCAGGCTAGACCCAATGTTTAGATCTGTTGTGGTATTTATGCAAACCAGCACATACGTAATTAGATTATGCACCGTTTGTCCATGTTAACAAACAATTAAAAAAAACTTGTAATATATTTTTTGTTTGTCTTTATGCAAGTAATCAACTCAGTAATTTTCATGGTGATATCTAAAGGTTAAAAATGTTACCCTATTCACGTAAGAAAAAGAATGACTAGGCGTATGAATAGGCTATATTTGGGTATTTTTAGAAACTAATGGGATTCTTCGGGGCTTTTTATTCCTTACTCAGGACATATTGAGGATACAAAATCAGTTTGCTTCTGTTGCAATTTGTTCAAGGTTGACCCCCATTTTGGCTTAAAATGACTTGACTAAAAAGGCTTATTAATACTTTAGTTTTTTCCCACATTGACAAATGCAATGCACTTCTTGCTGGGGTTCTTAAAACCACACTCAACAAATTGCAATGCGTGCAAAATTCTGCTGCTATGATCTTGATAGAGTCAGGATAAATGAACACATCACTCCAATACTGAATTGGCTCCGGGTCAGGTCCAGGATTTTAAAATCCTTCTGCTCACACATCAGGCACTGCATGGTCTTGCCCCTCAGTATCTGTCTGCGCTCTTAACTATATATATTCCTAAGCGTCATTTGTGCTCCTCTCAAGCTGGTTGGGTTAGCTTTTTCTTGATGGTTTTAATTATGTTGTATTCCAGTGTGTTCTTTTGTTTTTTCTTTTACGCTTTGTATTTTTATTTACTTATTAATTTTCTCTCTCTCTGTATTTTATATTGTGTAAAGTGCCTTGAGAAGCTGCTTTAAAGGCGCTATATAAATAAATGTATTACTATTATTATTATTACAGTTACACATGAGATTCATACTTTTAGCAAGGCATTATCTAAGTGTATGAACATATAGAATAAAAGACTACACTTGTGGTCAGTCTAACTTGACTTTAACTTCCTCTTGATGTGAGTAAGATGAAGCTCTTAGTCTGAGGTGAAGTTCATCTCCAAAGAGGTGTGAAACAAACAAGACTGCATCATGAATTGCTCTGCCAGTTGTTTGAACAAAATCAGGATTATGCAACTTCCACTCTGTGAGTATTACAAATTATAAATATATTTTTATATACTTTGTAATCATGTCACTGTATATTTATGATGTTTTAACAGCCTAATAATTTCATTTTCAAGAATACTCCTAATGTTTTTATGTGTATGATTGTTTATTTCCTGCAGATTTACTTGCAGATTTTATATGGTGTCAAGCTGCGGAGACTTTAACAACATAGTTTGCAGATTTGGGTCAAACTGTGACTATAAACTGTGAACTTGGTTTAGATGAGGTGACATGGCTGTTGCTATATATAGCGTACTTGTGATGATTCCAACCTGTGTTCCCCTCTTGTGTGTTCCTGGACTTTTATGTTATTTCCTGTCTTGCTCCATATTTTGTAGTTTTTGTTGTTGTTGTTGATTAGTTCCTGATTGTTCCCAGTTGTGTCTTTGTCTTGTATCTCCCCTTGAGTGTATATATACCCACGTGTTCCAGTCTTGGTTTGTTGGTTGTTGTCTTGGCACTAGTAATGGTGAAATGAAGCTTTGTGAAGCACTGGGGCTTTCCCCCTTGAATGTATTGTAAAACGGTTCATTACTCGAAGCTTTTCAACACGTTGCACACTAACGACATATTGTGGTCAAAAGGTGGAAAAGCTGACTTTCTGTCCCAGAAGACCAATCTATTTATTTTTATTTATTTAATAAATCACTTTGTGCTCTGTAAACCACAAAGCAATACAATTAATCCTCATAATTCATGTGTTAGTGTTGATGTAGTTCTTACACCGCAGTGAAGGACATTCAGCAGAATCAGACACCATGGAGGACATTTACTATCATCTCTGCTCTGCTGAATGCTGTTCTGGTCATTGTGGTTATTGGTGAGTTTGTTTAAGTTACAACAATGTGACTCCCATCTGTAAAAAACACAAATATAATAAGCTTCTACAGTTCTAATTTGTTGAGATTGTGTCACATATTTTGTTACTAAACTGAATTCACCGTTAGGGCTATTAAAGGTGTTTGCTGTTGGAAATAACATACCTGGAGGACGATTACAAGAACTTCATACCACTGATCTACAGCAAACACAAGAAATACAAGAAGTTCAACCTCAAGAATCACACCAACCACAGGTAAGTTACATGTGACATCTCTCATTTCCAAAAAACAAACAAACAAACAAGCAAACAAAAAACTTGGTACTTATAGAATCATTTTCTCTATTACTCTTTTTAAAATGAAGATTCGATTGTTCCATGAAGAACCTTTAACATCCATGCAATCATTTTATCACAGAATAAGGACTTCATGGTTAAATTGTTCTTTAGATTTTTAAATGTTCTTCACACTAAGAAAAAAAATGGTGATAAAGTGAGCAGCGCATCAAAACAAGAGAGCAGTTCACACCACAAGTGCTTAGGGCGTTACGGTAATGTACGGTAATATGGTAACATCTTTCGGTGCTACATCCTCTAATATTTTCATCTAGAGCCCAATGTGCTTCATTAAAGCCCTTTCCACTCCATGCGCATTGTTTCTCTCTCCTGCTAAAGGCCGTAGTGTACGTCGTAGGCTACGCACGTAGGTGACGCCGTCGTGAGCATTTATACTTCTGCGAATGTCTGTGTTGCTCTGCAGTTACACCGTCGAAACGCTAGTTGGAGCGGGTGGGATTTAATGTGCCACTGTGTTTACATTCCTCGCGGCTGTTTTGAGTTTAGGTTTCTACGAGCAATGGCGACTGAAGGAGTCATACAGATGGCTGTATTTCCGCACTTCTTCAAGCAATCTCTCGGTCACTTGGTCTATTTCCATGGCTCTTCACTGATCTTCGGAATTTAAAAATGGCGGGCGGCCGGTGCAGAGTGCAGAAGATCATTCCGGAAATGCGTAGGAGGAAACGCAATGCTATCCAGCCGACCAATCACAGATCTTGCGGTCCGCGTCGCCGCAACGCGTAGTTACATTTTTGAGGAGGTGCGCGTCAGGGTACGGCGAAGGGTACGACGTACGGTAGACGTCAATGCGTATGCTACGCCGTACCTTCTACGCGCACCCGACGCAGAAGTATAAATTGGCCTTAAGGTTTTGGCATTCTGATTCCCCTTGAATCAGAATACATTTTTGAATCATGTTGTACTTTAAAATCTCGAATTAATGATATCTGCAATACGTTCATGTTGGTTCTGTTCTTTTTACCCTAAGGGGGGTTATTGCTGCATGGATGTTCAGGGAGTTCTTGCCCAGAACAGAACCATACCGCCAATCCAAACTGTATGCTAATTGTCAATCGTATTTGACGATAGTGGTCCTGACAGAAATTGCTCTTCTATGGAATCACTGCAAAAACCCACTTTTGGAACCTTTATTTTTAAGAGTGTACAAGACAACTGCAATGTGTTTTTTACCAGTGTTTACAATTTCTAATATTATTTTCCTCATTGCTCTTTCAGTACATTTCAAAGGTGCGTAAAACGTTCAGGCCCAGTCAAGTCGACAGCACCTTTGCTGCTGTAAAGCTGGCAAAATCCCAAACGCAAGTATGTTACACATTATACAGTTTCAAGGATCATCAATAAAAAGAAATTCAGAGGGACAGATGTATTACTGTATTACTACATCGGAGTCATGTATTACTATATAGTCATTGTTTTTGGAGTAAAAAAATGTTACCAACAGTTTTTTTGGAATATTTTAGTGCAACATTACTCTTGCTTTTTTGCTTAAATATAACCTATATTTTAAGAAACGCATTGTACTCTTAACGTCCCACTTCCCTTTCACTTATGCATGGTTTTGTCATATACCTGAAATGACTGGTTTAAACTGGTTTTGTTGATGTAGCGACATTTGTTTTGTAAGTGTAGCCTGACATAATGGAAAGTTGTTTGACTGCATGGCAACCTCAGCTCAGATGTGTGAAAAGAGTTGTAAAGAGAGCTGCTTAGGTTTTGTATTGAGAATGGTACATGGTAATATGTAATTCAGGTTTCATTCTAAAGATAAAATGTTGATAAAGCATTGAAAGATATAGTAATGAAGCTGTACAATATACATTTTTATGACAAATATATCTATGTTATGCATCTAACACAAAAAAAGAGAATTAATAAAAATGCAGTGAAAATGAGTTCCTCTCTTGTCTGTGTGGTCGAGGTTTGTGTTTCCGCTCACAGGACGAGATGTGTGAATGATGACATATAGCAGATATTATTCATCTGGATCAGATAATGAAGATCATACAGCTGCAGATCTGTGAGTTTCTCATGTCACATTTGATTGAGTCAGTTTTCTTTTGATTTTACATCCTTATGTGTTTTTCTTACTCTCATAGATCTGTTAATGTGGTCTCAAGCCACAGAGAGTCTAAGGGTGTTTTCACACCTATAGATTGTTTGTTTTGTTCCGAAACAGGTACTTAATTTGTTACAATGTTGCATTTTCTTCTTAGTGCGGTTTGTTTTCACAAGGCAACCTTTCAAAGCGTACCAATGTGTTCACGCAAGTCACATGCGAGTACAACTGTCCTCTTATTGGTCAGCGTTTCCTTTTCGTAATCCATCAAGATGACTGACAAGTTCGCTACATGAGCTTATTATGGCTTTATTTGTAACTGTCGAGACACACGCAAACAGTATACTAATGTAGCCGTCATTGCTGCTGTTAACATCCAACCCATCCAGTAACATCCCAAGCTCAAATATCTACTGCATATGTCCCTCATTCACACCAAGGAGTGACCGTAACCAGATTTTCACTTCAGTTTCAGGCAGACAAGTGCGTAACAGCTTTAGTACATCAGGCAGCAACAGAAAACAATGCCACTTCCTCCACGTCTGTAATTTCTGTGGCGGAGCTCATGCCCTTTCCATTTGCCCTGTACGCCGCTCCTCTGCTAACCTTAATAAAAAAGATTCGAAAGTATCTCTCTTGTCCAATTTTTATGTCTTCTGGACAACCATCCAGACAAAAACACCCAGTTCCATCTTTAAAGGGTCATGAGTTTCTCAAAAAGAGCAAGGTAGCGCTCAGCCCTTTCTGTAGTAGCCCTCTCCCTCTCTTCTTCTTTTGCAGCTGCCTGCCTTTCCCTCTCCTCATCTCTCTCAGCCTGCTCCCTGAACAGCTCAATGAGCTCTGAGGAGCTTCGCCTCTTCATCGGTCTCTTCTGTGCTTCACTGCCTGGAAGAGGGGCAGAGGAGGAAGACATTCGTGTTATTTTCGAAAATTTTTCAACTTGCGCGGAAGACGTGATTGAGGCGATTATCGAACGTTCGCGGCAAACGCGTCGCCCAATTTGCGTCTTTGCATTGACTTTGTATAGGCTAATCTACTCGCGCAAATAATTAAATTCGCGTTTGGTGTGAACACGCCATTATTCTGGCTGTACTGAAGACGAAGCGGTTTGACCAATCAGATGAAAGGGGTGTTTCAGCGCCGCCCACATGTGCGAACGAAATATCAAAGCCATAAATCGATTTGTAAACCACAAACGAAAATTGAGAAATCGAGCCGAAATCTAATTTTCCGTTAATTAAACTAAACGAAAAAACGAATAAACGATCCGTCTTTTCATTTCTCGTTATTCCATTCCAAATAGGGAATGAAATGATCAGATGATACCGTTTGTGATGTATTTGTACATCAAATGTTGCAATTATTGTTAAAATGTGTTTAGAATATTTTCTATTTAAAGCAATCTTTGTCGTCCCACTTTAGAAAAGGTTGTTTCAAAAGTGGGACAGCATGTTTTGACTAATGTGGGACAGTCTAAAATAGGAAAATGTGCATTAAGAAAGTTAAATGCCATACATGTATTTTTGTTAAAATGTTGGGGTTATAATGCAGCAATATCTTGCTGTTTTAAGATCAGGGTCAAAACTTTGGACTAGAGGACAATGGCATACTGAACTAGCATGGGCTGCTTATTTTTTGTCATGAAGTGTTTTTTTTTTACAATAAAATTTGCTTTTGAAAATAGCCTACATGTCCTATATTCCACGCGATGCTTGCTCTCTCTCTTCCTGCACTGCTTGGCAATATAATAGCCTCACTGCTTATCATCCTCTAAAAAGGAACTTTCTGAACAGTTTTTGTGATTGATGTGTAGTCATTTGGATGGTTTGAAGCAGTGGATTGAGAAACTGAAGAGTGATATTTGGTGGATTGAGATTGGGCCTGCCGGTGGTAGTGGAGCCATCTTCCTCTACCTAGCCAGCTCCAGGCTTTCCAGCCACCACCCTAGGCCGGCTCAAGGCTTTTTCAGCCACTACCACCAGGCCGGCTCCAGGCTTCCAGCCACTACCACCAGGCCGGCTCCAGGCTTCCAGCCACTACCACCAGGCCGGCTCCAGGCTTCCAGCCACCACCACCACATTAGCACAGCTGCGCGGCACACCGGCTATCTTGATTTTGAACGACTGTACACGCTGTGCGAGAGAGGGGTGATGATCAGCGCGTACACAAGCATGATTGACACTGCTAAGACACTCCTCCTAGCTCTGATTGGTTGTTTCTTACCGGGAGCGGTGTATTTCTGCAAATGGCAATAGGACCACTGGGAGGAGCCTGGGGAGCTTGATTTTTTCACAGATTATGGCTGTTTCTCAATTCCAAGAACGCAGAGAACGGACTTGTGTTCTCGTGGAGACCGGTCTTGCCAAGCTTCCTTGGAAGAACGAACTCGGAACCGGCCGCAATGACTTCTGGGACACCAGGCGAGTACTAGCTCAAGTCTGCATTCGATGCATCCTCGGTATCAAGAACACATCCGGGTTCTTTCATGCGTCTTCAGTACTTGCGTTCTTGAGAATTGGGTCTGAACTTCGACGGTTAATGATGACGTAAAACGAGAACACAAGGACGCAAGATCGCTGAAGAACGCATATTGAGAAACACCAATTGCACATGACTGAACCTGGGTGTTCCTTATGCAACTTCCTGAGTTGAAAGTGAGGGATAATGCTTAAAGACCTTTCCAGATCACCAATCACCAATGTTTGTCACACCAGAGTCACTGCAGGTTCTTATGGGTTAATACGATATGTTTGTATTGCGATGCTGTGTTGTGCAACTCAGAATAAACATCACATGCTCAGGCCCTAAAGATGTTGCATTTTGGGTGTAATGGAAACAAGATAAGATGACTAAACAATAGTTGTGAAAGTTAGGTTTTTGAGTTTGATATGTTGTAACCAACCACAAAAGGTTAACGAGAAGACACACGGGTGAAGAGAGCAAGCTGCAACCTCAAGCAGAGGTGAGTCAGACACAAACACTTGACTTTAGTGAAGAGGAAAAGTGCTAGAAGAAGACAACAGCATGAGTGACAGTTATTTTGATAGTTTTATTTTTTTAATTATTTATTTAAATTTTAAATTTGTATGATTTAATTACCTAAGAGTTTTTCATTAAACTCATGAAACTTCCTTCATGAACCCCAGTTTGCTGCTACTACCAGGGGCGGATTGTAACCCTGGCGGATTGGAAACCCTGGCGTAGTGTAATATTTAATGTATTTCATGTTGCTGATAAAGAATGTAATATATTTTATTTCTCTTTGCATTTTATATCAATATGGTACAATGTTATCCTATTCAAATCAATGTGATAAGTTAGGGCAAAAGTACTCAAAAAGTAGCCTGATTAAATATGTAATCTAATGTATCTAATGGATTACATTACTAACTAAAATGATGTCATACAATTTGGAATCAGAAACCTACTACAATTTGTAAGTAACCTACCCAGCACTGAGTAAGACATGATTTTTGCACCAGTCATAAGAAAGAGCTGGTTGAGTCAACTAAGAGGTCTAATTACAGACTTTCTCAAGTTTTCAGAAACTTGAGTTTTCAGATTTTACACCAAAGATTAAAAAAATGTGTTCACTATCCTCGTTTGATTTAACATTTTGGACCATTAAGGCACATTGGTGTCTAAGATATGAGGCAAAACATCTCTATTTCAACTCCTAATTCTGCACTCCTAATTCTGAAGCAATCCCTGAATCTGTGACAGGAATCCCTCTATGCATACTGTCACTGGGAATAATGCAACTCCTTTTCTGAGCATTCGCATGCCTATCATGTAAAATCAACAGCTTACTGGATTGCCCTCAATCCTGGTGATGAAGCTACTATACCATTACCATGCTACTCTGACATGAAGGATACTCTATACACGAGCTGAACTACAATCTGAACATATTACTACCTTGGATATTTTAACTTCCCTAATCCACCTTATTGCCATAATTATGCAAACATCTCTCCAGTATACACCGATAAACAATCTGATATCCTTTTATTCTTATACACTTTAACCTTTGGAATAATGAATGCAGAACCCACATGACCCCCAAGCCCAGCTGACTGAGACTAGCCAATTTAAACGTGACGAAACAAACATTTATTGTACATAATATTTGCAATATTTTTTTAATAACTTTAAAAACAGAACTTTGTACAAATACAAATAATTAAAAAACATTGATAAATTTAAACATATAAGCCGTTTTAATAATACTTTACATTCGTTTCTCTGTTAAACAATTGTTAACAAAAATTAATAAACAAATGAAAAACTATTTTTTAAACAAAATGTAAACAATACAGTAGTGTGCAGCCTTTTTTTACACTTAAGCTAGCCTACATGTTAGCAGACAGCAGTATAATTCAGTTCACGTGGAATCAGCTGAGAACATTTTCTAATTTTCTCACGAATCAAGCTTAATACAAAACGTTACACATATCAATCACGGACAAATAAATATGTTGCACGGGGATTTCTCTCTTAAGTATCCTGTTGGGCTCTCTTATGGAGCTAGAATTGTGTCTTTATTACATGCGAGAAAATAAATGATCTGAGAGAAAAAAAAAAGTTTGAGAGAAAAAGTTATCACACTGATTGCAAAAAAGCATTTCATGAGAGAAAAAATAATATTTGAAGAAAAAGTTTTCATACCAATAGCAAAAAATAATAATATTTGAGACTAAAAAAAGTTTTGAGAGAAAGTATTTTCTCATAGAACAAAAATATATAAATTTGAAATTTTTAAAATTATTTCTGAGAAAAAAAATCTCTCTCAAAATACTTTGAAAAAAACTCTCAAATATATATATTTTTTGCTATCAGTGTGAAAACATTTTCTCAAAAAAAAAAAAAGAGAAGTGTTTCTCTCAAAACGCTTTTCTTTGCTCTTGATGAAATTTCTTGCTCTCGTGTCAGGATTTTGCACAATATAATCTGTCTGCATCCTGCAAGACTTCAAGTTACGCCCTTCAAATTACGTCATTTCAAGTTACGCCCACTTCAAGTTACGCCCCTTCAAATTACGTCATTTCAAGTTACGCCCACTTCAAGTTACGCCCCTTCACGCAGGGGTGCCCTGGATCGTTTACTACTGTTTGCAAAGACTCACCTACACTATTTACATCAGGGATGGGCAACTTCGGTCCTGGAGGCTCCAACCCTGAAAATATCACCTGCCTGTAATTTTCTAGTAATCCTGAGGACGTTGATTAGCGTGTTCAGGTGTGTTTGATTAGGGTTGAAGCTAAACTCTGTAGGACAGTGGCCCTCCAGGACCAAAGTTGCCCATCCCTGATTTACATTATACGTTTCATACAACAAAGCACAAAGAAATACCACCGTATTATGTTTTTGAACATACCTTAGATTAAAGGTCATGACTATGGTAACCGATATTACTATTAAATACCATGACACATGAATTACAGTAGGCCTACCACGTTATTACCATATTACCATCTGATACCATCACTGTACTGTAGTACTTCCTCACTGCTAGTCTCTTATTGGCCTATTTAGCTGATCCAGCCATGGAACAAACAAAACAAGCCTTGAAAATGTATTTAAAAAAAAACACACATAGTATATACACTGAAAAAATATTTTCATTCATCCAATTAAAAAAATGTATAGGGTAATGGTTCACATCTATATTTTTAACTTGAACCAATGAAAAATAAATAACTTACCCTAACCAATATTTTCTATGTCTATGAAAACTATTTTATAAAACTTGGTAAAGTACATTTTTCATGTTGAAGAAAGTCAATTAATTTAAATTCTATTTTTGATCTAAACAAAAATATATAGATTTAATCAAAACAAAACTTCTCATTTAAGAAATGTATATTAGAAATTATTTGTTTTCTCCAATCAAATATATATAGATTTAATTAAACAATTATGTCTCATTTTTAAAAATAAAAGTTAATAGAAATTATTAATTTTAAACAAACAAAAAGATATGGATTTAATAAAACATGTTTCCCTCAAGGAGCATTGCTTAATATTTGATCTGATCCAAAATCTAATAAATAAAAAAAGACAAATAATTTACATTGCATAAAGATTTATTAACTTATTTCTACACATCCACAATTTCAGTGCTCAAGTGTCATATTTTAACTTCAAGGGCTGGTAAACATTGACCGTAGAAAACAACAGCCTTTTCAAGTATTTCACTATCTCTGCTACAAATGATATCCATGGTTTCTTGCTGAAGAAATTGTTCGGCCTCTTCCTTTTCTGACACCTGGAAAAGAGAGAAAAAAAGAGAAAGAATAAGGAATCATACAGGTCGGGTTTCCCACCAGATTAAAGGTTAACAGAGCCCAAACTATTAGACTACATTCAGATGCTATTTTTAAGATAACAAATAACTCAAAACAACTTGAATGCAAACACAAAATGCACAAAATTGTATAATTAGCATCTACTTCTAACTAATTATAAAATTATGTTTTTACACTTGATATTTAATTGTATTAGCTGATTTAACTAAGTTGATTGCATTTTATATTTATTTCCAATAAAATGTTTGCTATGTGTTTGCAATACATGTTTTTCTCGTTTTTTATGCACTTTGGCCTGAGTTTTTGTTGCATTTACACCGTTCTGGCCAGCAGGGGTCACCAGCGTGTGGCGTTTCGAACGCTTTAAAACAGTGAATCATTTTGCGAAGCAATTGGTTCAATTGATTCGAAGCTTTGAAAAGCTTCATTTCTACCATTACTACTAAAAACGTCTCATGATTCGAGCATTTATTGCTGTTGGCATGTCAGGCTTTTGCTGTGGAAAACGCTGTCTTCAGTGTGGCCAAGTTTCGCTAGAGAAAGTGACGTAAGCTGTGTCGTTTTCTGTACCGCCAATAAACAAACAAATTATGAATTGAAGTTCTACATCCTTCCTAATAAACACACAGAACTGGAAAGGAGGACAAAATGGCTACAAGCAATAAGTATTGTGATACTTGTAAGCAATACTTCTGTGATGTTCTGTAATACCTCTATAGTATGTCCCAAAATACTATAGTATTCCTATAGTATTCCTATAGGATTACTATAATATTTTGTCCCAAAATACTACAAGAGTTGTTTTTCATAAGGGATGTCTCATTCACATTAGCGTTATCAGCTGAAGGCTCGCTTGATAGGCCAATCGCGAACCTATGGAGTGTTCGAGGTCTACACTCAATACAGACTGCAGTCTGTGAGTTAGGGATAACTGTCAGCACAGTCCCTCGGCAACTTCGTACTACTGATCACCGTTTTACAAAAGGATTAATAGTTTGGAGTGAGGCATACGTACAATTGGTAAGTGACAAGGTTTTATGGAGTTATAGTATGCAACATATACGAAAGTTGATTGAGTTATAGGCTAATGTTACCGCTACAGCTACCGCGATGTCTTACCTAGAGATTCAACCAGATAACAAAATATGTCTGGAAACGACACCTCCGCCCATTTGGTTGGGTCATTGACCCAGTTTTCAATTAAATAAGGGCATCATAACCTATTGCAGTTAATTTTGCAATGTACCGTTGCCGGTCGGCAGGCGTCAATGACTCGCAATACCACATTTTTGTCAAAAAGAGGGGGGAGGGGTCTTGTGGGGCCTGATCTTGGGCATTAAATGAACATGTACATGAGACAAACAAAATTTTTAAATAATACAAAATTTCCAAATATGGTTTCTGTCATATTAGGTAGTTTTTATCACACTGATTTAAGTTCAAGTGTGAAGTTCAACATTTAAATAAGTTTGAACAAGGTGAACTTTAAGTGTGACTCTGATTAACTGGCACACACGAGGAAACTAGGGGGCCGTTTACATGACACCATTTTCTGCTTAAAACGGAAAACTTTTTATGTGTTTTGGCCGTTCATTTGCATGACAACAGCGTTTTGGGGGCCTAAAAAACCGCAAGCTTTTGAAAACGGGTTTCAAAGTGCAGTGTTTTGAAAACGATACCATTATCGCCTTCGTGTAATCTACAAAAACCCAAATTTGTGAAAGCGGTGATGTCATGTGCATGTGTATTACCTGTTCAGTCTAAAGGTGTGTAGTGTTTCTTTACAAAGTGACATCGCCATCTACTGGCCTGGCATGAATAATACAGCTTTTTTTGTCATTTTCGTGGATCCTTGTGAACGGGATCATTTTTACAATGTTTTCGTCTGTACTTTTGACAACATTATCACCTGGCCAAACTTTTCAAACACGCAAAGGAAAATCTTCAGTTTTTAGTACATCGTTGTCGTGTAAACGTACCCTAAGTCAACACACACATGCAGGGAACAGAAACAAAAGAATCAAACCAAAACCGAATATACAGTACATGTCATAGGCCAGGGGTGCCCAACCCTGCTCCTGCCGATCGACTGTCCTGCAGAGTTTATCTCCGACCGTAATCAAACACACCTGATCAGCTAATCAAGTCCTTCAGGCTTATTTGAAAACTGCAGGTGTGTGTGTGTTGAAGAAGGGTTGGAACAAAACTATGTAGGGCTGTGGCCCTCCAGGAACTGAGTTTGACACCTGTGTCATAGACATAAACAGACTCCTCAAAGTTAACACTGGCACCTCTCTGCCTGTTTCAAATCAGTTGTGTAATAATCTCCTTCATTTTTTCAGTTCTAAAATTGACAATGTCCATAACCTAAATCATGCTACACCTGTTTCCTCTTCAACACTCTGCTTGTCTAGTTTCTCTGGCACATCTTTTACTATTTTTTCCTCAAATTGATTCAGAGTTTCTTACTAGGAAGGTGTCACATATGAAAGCCACCACTTGCTCGCTTGATCCCTTCCCTATACAAGCTTATTCTAATCTTGTTTAAACTCTATGTGTTCGGATGTTCTCAGCATCATTAACGGCTCTCTACGCACTGGGGTTGTACGAGCCGCATTGAAAACTGCTGCTGTAACACCTGTTCCAAAAAAGCATAATGTTGATTTGGACTATTTTAATAATTATTGCCCCATATCAAACCTCCCCTTTCTGGCAAAAACACTAGAACGAGTTGTGGCTTTGCAACTACACAATCATCTTACTGTTAATAATCTTTTTGAGCCCCTTCAGTCTGGTTTTCGTAAACTCCATAGCACAGAGACAGCTTTGGTCAAGGTCACCAATGATCTCTTAATAGCTTCAGATTCTGGTTCTCTCTCCATCCTTATCCTTCTTGATCTTAGCGGTGCTTTTGATACCGTCATTCACAACCTCTCACTTAACTGACTCGAACTGTCTTTGGTGTTAGATCTTATCTCTCTGATCGCTGGCAGTTTGTTTTAATGAGTGGTTTCAGGTCTGAGATTGGCTCTGTCACTACTGGTGTCCCTCAGGGTTAAATTTTAGGCCCTTTGCTTTTTAGCATTTATATTTCCTCTTGGATTGCTCGTAAGATCACTTAGGCTTAATTATCACTTCTATATTTGATTCGAGTTTGTCTTTTGACCCACATGTGCAATATACTGTTAAGAATTCCTTTTTTCATCTCAGAAATATTGCTAGATTTATGCTATTTTTTCCTGTGACTGAAAGGCTTATCAATACTTTAGTTTTTTCCCACTTGACATCTGCAATGCACTTCTTGGGGTTCATAAAATCACACTCAACAAATTGCAATGCGTTGCAAAAAAAGTCAGGATAAATGAACACATCACTCCAATACTGAATTGGCTCCCGGTCAGGTTCCGAGTTGATTTTAAAATCCTTCTGCTCACACATCAGGCACTGCATGGTCTTGCCCCTCATTATCTGTCTGCGCTCTTAACTATATAAATTCCTAAGCGTTATTTGTGCTCCTCTCAAGCTGGTTAGGTTAGCTTTTTCTTGATGGTTTTAATTATTTTGTATTCCAGTGGGTTCCTTTGTTTTTTCTTTTACGCTTTGTATTTCTATCTTTGTATTTTTATTTATTTTTCTCTCTTTGTATTTTTTATATTGTGTAAAGTGCCTTGAGAAGCTGCTTTTAAGGCGCTATATAAAATAAAGTTTATTATTGTTATTACACATGAGATTCATACTCTCATACGCAAGGCATTACCTAAGTGAATGAACGTATAGAATAAAAGACTGCACTTGTGGTCAGTCTAAACTTAACTTTAACTTCCTCTTGATGTGTAAAATGAAGCTCTTAGTCTGAGGTGAAGTTCATCTCCAAAGAGGCGTGAAACAAACAAGACTGCATCAGGAAGTGCTCTGCCAGTTGTTTGAACAAAATGAGGATTATGCAACTTTGATATTACGCTCCTTCTCAAACCCACCATTAACGTTTTACTTCAACAAAATATTTAAACAGAAATATTCTATGCAATCAAATCGTCTGATCATAAATAACATCACTATCGATGAGTTAGGTGTTTATTACTGCATGAACTCAGACAGAACAGAATTCAGTGGCGGCACCAGACTGCACATCACTGGTGAGTGATCTTTCAATTATCGCTTCATACTTGTTATCCATTGCATACTTTTTTTAGACACTTAAGATTCTCAATAGTTGCTCTAAACAGCTTTTTATTTACAGCCCCAACTCAATTAACCGAGTTAACTGAGTGTCAGAATCACACAGAGGTGAAGTACGTTCAGCAGAATCTCACCGCAGTGAAGGACATTCAGCAGAATCAGACACCATGGAGGACATTTACTATTATCTCTGCTCTGCTGAATGCTGTTCTGGTCATTGTGGTTATTGGTGAGTTTGTTTAAGTTACAACAATGTGACTCCATCTGTAAAAAACACAATATAATAAGCTTCTACAATGGATTGGTTAAGATCTAATTTGTTGTGATTGTGTCACATATTTTGTGTAATAAACTGAATTCACAATTAGGGCTATTAAAGGTGTTTGCTGTTGGAAATAAAATACCTGGAGGACGATTTCAAGAACTTCATACCACTGATCTACAGCAAACACAAGAAATACAAGAAGTTCAACCTCAAGAATCACACCAACCACAGGTAATTACATGTGATGTGACATCTCTCATTTCCAAAAAACAAGAAAACAAAAAAGTTGGTACTTACAGATTCATTTTCTCTATTACACTTTAAAATCAAGATTCGATTGTTCCATGAAGAACCTTTAACATCCATGCAATCATTTTATCACAGAATAAGGACTTCATGGTTAAATTGTTCTTTAGATTTTTAAATGTTCTTCACACTAAGAAAAAAAAAATGGTTCTATTAGGACAGTGTTATTCAAATGGCGGACCGGCACGTAGACCGCAGGACATACAGTAATTGCACCATTTTACCGTTTAAAGTGAGCAGCGCATCAAAACAACGAGCGGTTCACACGCAAGTGCTTAGGGTCGTTTACGGTAATTATCTTTCGGTGCTACGTCCTCTAATATTTTCATCTAGAGCCAAATGTGCTTCATTAAAGCCCTTTCCACTCCATGCGCATTGTTTCTCTCTCCTGCTAAGACGTAAAGTGCTATATAAGAAGCTGCAGATGACACGATTATTTTTTAACAACAGTAGCAGAAACATTGTGAGCAGCAAAATAGATACTTTAACTAAAACACTGCAGAAAATAAATGAGAATGCAGAAAATACAATTATTTTTTATCTGTCATACAGATGAATCAGACTGTGTAACTAAACCAGGTTTGTGACAAGTTAATTTGTGGTGCCTTTAGATTTGTTCATACATTTAGCATTATTAATCAGCATATTAAGAGCATTTTCATAATAAACAATGTTATTGGAAAATTATTTAAAGATGGCAAGGGAAGACAAAAAACGTATTAATTACTTGTTAAATTTGTTTTATCCTCATGATGAGAGTTTTGATTATTAGATTATGTACGTTTTTTGTTTTTAGTAGTTTATTACTTTGTGCAAAATATAAAAATAGTCCATACTTTTCTTAAGAGGTAAACCCTGCACTCCCAGTATGTTTTCTTAGTCACAAGGCCTCTTATGTTCCGTACACGTAGGTGTCTAAATAAATAATAATAAAAAACCCTGATAAAGCCGATCTAACCTTTTTATATTCATATCCAATTGGGAGAAATATTTACTTTTTTTTATAAATATTGGTAAACATTCTTAGACATCACTACGTTGGCTCTCTGGGCCCAATATTCTCATCTTTGATGACTATTTTGAGAGTTTAGGTTTAGTACTATGGCTGCCCGATGGAAATAATAATAATAACAGTACCAAAAATGCATTGTCCAGACCTCTGCTGGGAAGGAAATATAGAGACAGGACCTCTTGGAACTTTAATTGAATACCCCTGTTTTAGGAACTGTTCATTGAAAGGTTTTTAGGGGAACAAAAATCAAGCGTAGCATCAGTCTGGCAGGTCACGTTAGTCAAGCTCACATCAGTTGACTCTCAGCTGATCCACGTCTACCTATAGGAATACAACGCCTATCACCGTATACATATATAAGCTCCTTCAGTCTCAGCAGCTATCGCGTTTCTCAGGAGCTCATTACCCTCCTCCATCCCCAGCTCCTCCTCTCGTCAGTCAGTTTTGGCATTCTGATTCCCCTTGAATCAGAATACATTTTTGAATCATGTTGTACTTTAAAATCTCGAATTAATGATATCTGCAATACGTTCATGTTGGTTCTGTTCCTTTTACCCTAAGGAGGGTTATTGCTGCATGGATGTTCAGGGAGTTCTTGCCCAGAACAGAACCATACCGCCAATCCAAACTGTATGCTAATTGTCAATCGTATTTGACGATAGTGGTCCTGACAGAAAATGCTCTTCTATGGAATCACTGCAAAAACCCACTTTTGGAACCTTTATTTTTAAGAGTGTACAAGACAACTGCAATGTGTTATTTACCAGTGTTTACAATTTCTAATACCATTTTCCTCATTGCTCTTTCAGCACAACTTTTCAAAGGTGCATAAAACGTTCAGGCCCAGTCAAGTCGACAGCACCTTTGCTGCTGTAAAGCTGGCAAAATCCCAAACGCAAGTATGTTACACATTATACAGTTTCGAGGATCATCAATAAAAAGAAATTCAGAGGGACAGATTATTACTGTATTACTACATCAGGGTCATGTATTACTAAATAGTCATTGTTTTTGGAGTAAAAAAAAACGTTTTTTTTGGAATATTTTTAGTGCAACATTACTCTTGCTTTTTTGCTTAAATATAACATATATTTTAATAAGCGCATTGTACACTTAACGTCCCACTTCCCTTTCACTTCTTATGCATGGTTTTGTCATATACCTGAAATGACTGGTTTAAACTGGTTTTGTTGAAGTAAGGGACATTTGTTTTGTAAGTGTAGCCTGACATAATGGAAAGTTCTTTGACTGCATGGCAACCACACCTCAGATGTGTGAAGAAATGTAAAGAGAGCTGCTTATGTTTTGTATTGAGAATGGTATATGGTAATATATGTAATTCAGTTTTATTAAAAGTTCAATCTAAAGATAAAATGGAAACGAAGCTGTACAATATACATTTTTATGACAAATATATCTATGTTATGCATCTAACACAAAAAAAGAGAATTAATAAAAGTGCAGTGAAAATGATTTCCTCTCTTGTCTGTGTGGTCGAGGTTTAATCTAAAGCGGCTGATGTTTCCGCACACAGTAAGAGGTTGTCAGTGTCAAAACACACAAACACTAGACGAATGTTATAATGCAGCTAGAGCAGGAATCAAGGCTCATCAGGACAACATTCTCGCACATAGAAGCACAATTACACAACATTTTAAGATGAATAGGTGCTCTTTTGGTTTTCAACTGTAATAACCAATGTGCTCACTCACAGAATCAGACACTACTGTTATTTATATAGCACATCTCCCTTTATGAATTATAATACCATTTGGTCCATTGGGTCAGATTGCTTTCCAACCTCAAGCGAACCGCCCAAAAGATCGTTTGCAGTATAGCGAGACCACCTCGTTCAGGCGATCTCAGAGCGATTGTTTTGGTGCGGATCCGAGCGCGATTGCCGTGTTCACATATACCTAAACGAAATGAACCAAGGGAGAAAACACACCAGGTTCTGAAACAAACGCTCAGGTGTGAAAGCACCTAACAAATATACTAGTAACTTTAGGAGCTGATGTGATTATAACCTGTGATCTTGATATAGAGGAAATTTAATGAAGTTCCTAAACGCAAGTTAGGGAGGAGTGAGCCCATCTAATCTTTCAATCAACAGCCCGGGTATATAAGCAGCTACTTATCTCTCTCCAGTCTCGGCTGTTCCAGCATCCAGTAGTGCCATACTGATGACAAACTGTCCTTTCTTCCCGAGTCACCAACAGTCACATCTCGCGTAAGATTGGATCTCACAGAGCCAAACATGGATACTATTTCTGAGCGCTCCTGTCGCAAAATCCAAGGCTCATACAACCACACTCTAGAATACCACTCTCTCCTCCACCCTCAAGATTTCAAATTTAACTGCGCCTCGTCCATCTTCTTCACAGACTTCATCTCTACATTCTACCACTACAAATCCACTGATTCCATCCATTTCAAAAGGATACGTCAACAGCCTACGTCAGGTCCTCTCCAGCTCTGAAATCCATTTATCCCGCAGATCATCAAAAGTTCAACTCTACGATCTTTTCATTAGTTCTAACAAAAGGTTCCAACATTCCAACAAACACTCCAACATCTCATAAAAGCAAGTCTCAGCCCTCATCCACTTCTGTTTCTCTCCCGGCCCAGTGTTCTGAACGTAAACATTCACAGCACATGAATTCCCATATGCAGTCGACTCCACTCCCCTGGTAAGAACCAACTATCCCAACTTATTCTACTGTACTTCCTTCTGCTTTTCCAGTTCTTTTCAATCCTTTTCATGATAACCCATGCACCAGGATGCCATCGCAGACGGTTACTTTTCTCTCGACCCACAAACCAACCTACTCAGAGAGCGGATCCTAGCACGAGGCTGTCTTAGCTAGTGGTCCTTCCTCCCTCTCCTCTATCCTTCAGTGAACTCCAATTCACCTCATTCCTCTCTTTTCCCTTCTGTTCCCCAATTTTCTTCAACCATTCTTCTCGGTACAGATCCAAGCGTGAAGCTGCCTCTGCTCTTTTTCCCACCAACCCTCCCCTTCCTCTTGCTTCAGCCCATTCCAGCCTCTTTGACACCAGCCAGTAATGGGGCTTCTTCTTCAGGTCCAATCTGCTTGCCAGCTTATTCTCTCGCTACAGCAGTCCCTCTTCCAGCTACTCCCAACAGTTGCAATGGAACCACCTCCAGTCTCGAACCACCTCCAGTCTCAGCCCACCTCCGTTCCCTAATTCTATCAGGTACAGACATCTTCCTTCTCTGTTTACTGCAGTTCCCATTAATGAATAACCATCAATTAAATCAATTCCATACCACCTTCAAAATGAGTTCTAACACTTGCAGAATTTGCATAGCCTTTGGTAGATACACAGAAGTAATTTGCTCTTTTATTTCCTACAAGACACAAGGGGCCCTATTTTAACAATCTGAAACGCAAGTATCAAGCGCGAAACGCAAGTAACTTTGTGGGCGGGTCTTGGGCGCTGTTGCTATTATACCAGCGGGATAAATGACTCTTGCGCCCGACGCAAATCTAAAATGGGTTGGTCTAAAGCAGCTTCATTAATCATAGGTGTGGTTTGGGCGTAACGTGAAATAAACCAATCAGAGCGACATCTCACATTCCCTTTAAGAGCAGGCGTGCTTGTTCCATGGCGGATGCTATTATAACGGCGGATTTGCCAGGCGCGCGTCAGGAGCGGTTCACAGCCGAGGAGACCGACGTTCTCACCAGGGCCGTAAAACACAGAGAAGTGACATTGGGGATGGGAGAAACCCACCCAAATGAACTTCGGTTAAACAGGCATATGATAATTTGGGTAAATGTGTAAGCTAGATTTATGCTTTTATAATAAACTATCTATCTATCTATCTATCTATTGTAATAATGTATGATTTGCAAAAATGAAAACTGCTGCTTCTGTGTAGATGAGAGAATCAAAGTGTATGCGCGTTGTGCACACGTTACATGGATTATGGCCAAGCATGCGCCCTTAAAATAGCATATGAATAACATGCGCAACGCGGCACTGACTTTAGACTTGGTTTTCCTGGTCAGTGGCGGAATTGTTTTCTAAACCTGCAAAATAGCACCAGGGAACGTTTGCACCGGAACACGCCTCCTCTTTGCGCTGAACCGCCCCCAGGAGCGCAAGTGTATTTCGTAGTTTACCGACGTGTGTCTGTCGAGGGAAAAGTCCGCTGTGTGCGGGTGCAAAATAGGAATGATACATGCGTCGGTGTACAAAGTCAATTTCGCTGGGTGCAAGATAGGGCCCAAGGAATTAAAAAAGGTATTAAATTAAACTACATCATAGCAGAGCTCAGTCTCTCTTTTGGAGGTAGTCATTTTTACACCTACCACAAGCTTTTGCAGCTACTGTAAATGCGCGGCCCATGTCACCCACTGGAACCAATGTCCATATTGGGGACCTCTAGACCTCAAACTATACAACTGAGTCTTCATAGGAGTTCCACGCCTCTCTTGCGCCATCTACAAGTCTAACATTCATTCAACGTCAGAATATCCCCAAACCAGACCAGATCTTCCAACCCATCCAGTAACATCCCAAGCTCAAATATCTACTGCATATGTCCCTCACTCAAGGAGTGACCGTAACCAGATTTTCACTTCAGTTTCAGGCAGACAAGTCCATCTTTAAGGCCTGAAGGAAAGTTTTGACCCTGGTCTGGAAGTACCTGATTCCAGCTTGATCTGCAATAACTTGCAATCTGCGACAGCCGAACCTGACATGGTGGAAGCCCCCATCAAAATTAGATTCTGGATTCATGATTGGCGCTTTTGATTCTCTGCCTTTCTAATTATTCTGCATAAGTTCAATTGGAGTAGCCACCAGAATATTTTCCGGCAAAAAATTATCCTCATTGTTCTCTCCGCTCCTCATGGAAATTCCCAACCCAGTATCAATAGTTTAATTCCATTAGATGAATTCTCCCTGCACTACCATGACATAGACCAAGCATTCATTATCATAAAAAAATGCTGGTTTTGGAGCCTGGCTAGCAAAGGTTGATATAATATCTGCTTTTAAAGTCATGCCCATTCACCAGATTTCTGGCATCTGTTTGGCATTCGTTGGTATGAAAAATTCTACTTCGCAGTCTGTCTAACTTTAACTCAAAATATTTGACATGCTTTCAGAAGCGCTCGGCTGTATCCTACAAAACAATCAATCCCATACCTCATCCATCTCCTCAACAACTTCCTTGTCATTTCAGCAAGTCATTTTCCTGCAGCAAAACACCTAACTTGTCATCCAAACAGTGAGTCTTGTTCACTTATAATTGTGTGGATTATTTTGTATTTGTACACACAAGAGAACTTCTCATGAAAAATCTCCACCTAATTCACAACACATTCGTACACACTGAATTTGTTCTTAACATGGTTCTGATGTAAGTGAATTTGGAGTATTCTAAAAAAGCGGCCGCATGCACAAGGTTAGACATTTGCATAAAACATGCCCAAACTGAGGGCTTTTCCTTAAAGTCTTTCGTCATGCTCGTCAAACTTATAGTTTAATTATATAATTTTATATATGGATTATATAATACAATTATTGCAACATACTTCAATATAATTATAGTCGTGTTAGGATGAAATATAACTTCTTAACATGATTATAAGGTTGTGCAGTGCAAGTGCTTTTTGCGTATGTGGTTTCAGTTGTTCCTATTTTAAAAAAATAATAATTTTAGAATACATTTTTGGTGAATCATGATCTGTTCTTAAAATCGTTCGCACGCACATTGCACGCACATTTCACGCACAAATTTGTGCGTTTGCATGCTTAGTGAATGAGACCTAGTGTTCTCCAAACTAGGAGCTCCCCTCTCCTAAAATAAACCGAAGGCACATCTACATTCTTGGAATTCCTCGGAATCCTTCTAGACTCTGTCAAATTCCAAGCTTCTCTCCCCAAAGAGAAAATAGATTGCATAATCACAATCGCATCAAATGTGCTAGAAGCTAACCATTGCAGCAAGCGTGATTTGCTTACTCTCCTAGGGCCACCTAAATTACGCAATGCGCATAATTCCTCAAGGCCGGCCTGCTAACTCTCGCTACCTAGCCTCAGGTCTAGAAGACATCATTTCACTAAGCCAACCATGTCAGGTAGACTTTAAATAATGGATCATGTTCCTCAAGCAATGGGACGGGATAACTTTTATATAACAAAAAAATTTTGTCCCAACCTTTCGACATCACCTTGTTCACTGACAACACCCCCTCCACAGGTTTTGTAGGTTTCTACAGAGGGCATTGGTTCGCCTCAACCTGCTGAATCAACCAACCTGTTCAAACTGTACCCCATAGTAGTAACAGCCTATCTATGGGGTTCTGAATGGTCAACAAAAAACATCCTGTTTCACTGTGACAATTCTGCCACGTATTAACAAAGGCCGTTCTAATGCTCCAAAAACCATGCCCTTCCTAAGACGTCTCATTTGGATCTCTGCCTGTCATCAGTTTGTCATTAAAGCTGAACATATTCCAGGTCACCAAAATCAAATAGCTGATGCTTTATCCCGTTTTCTTTTTCAGAAATTCAGAACATTAGCTCCAAAAGCAGACTCTCCAGTTCCTCCTTATTCAGAACTCATATCCCTCTAGACCAGCCATACCCTATCCACATTACCATATTTCAAGCCATTTCTCCCAGAACACTCCAAACCTACTGGACAGCTTGGAGTTCCTTCAAAAACTCCCACAGAGCTCACAACATGGTTTTTCCAGAGTTTTCCCTCCTCTCAATATCCTCCTTCATCACTTACCTCCATCATATAAATTCACTTCAGCCAGGAACAAAGTCTACCTCAGTGGCATTCATTTATTTTTCAAGGTCATCCACGGCAACAGTGCCCCAACATTTCAAACCCTCAGCTATCCCTTCTCATCAAAGGTTTAGAAAAAATAAATTCCCTCGTCCAGACTCCAGGCAACCTTTAACCATTGACATTCTTAGCATCTGCCTAACCACTCTCCGCTCAGGTTTATTTTCCCCAACAAAACGAGAACCCTTGATGTCTTTCATTGGCTTCCTCAGAGTCTCAGAACTTACCATCAACTCAAACTTCAACCCAGCTATCCACCTACATCAAGTAATAAACAGTGACACAAACATTTAAAAATCAAACAAAGCAAAACAGATCAATTGAAAAACGGTCATTCTCATTCAATTTTCATTTTCAATTTGCTAACCCCCATTTAACCATACCAGCCCATACACAAAAGAAATATATTTGAAATATATTTCCAGTATATATTTTGGAATATATGCAAATATTTGAAATTGGCCCAATAAATATATTTCACACTTACCATAATATATTTTTGTTATATTTCAGAATATATTTCAATGTATTTTTTTCTGTATGCATCCCCAAAAGTGTCAAAATATATGTGGCATTATTCCAAATACATTGAAATATATTCTGAAATATAACAAAAATGTATGGGTCCCCAAAAGTGTCAAAATATATGTGGCATATATTCCAAATACATTGAAATATATTCTGAAATATAACAAAAATATATGATGTTAAGTGTGAAATATATTTATTGGGCCAATTTCAAATATTTGCATATATTCCAAAATATATACTGAAAATATATTTCAAATATATTTCTTTTGTGTATGGGAGTCCATAGCCCTTTTTACTTCACCAGAGGAAATCCCAAATGACCTCTTCTCTCGACCCTCTTTTTATCGATGATAAAAACCTCCCAGCCTCCAGACATTGGTTTCAAATGAATCCTCCACAGATCTGACATCGCAACCAAACATTTATCTTCCCATTCCTTCCGCATAGGGGCAGCCACCACAGTAGCTCGGAGGGGCCTTTCCGAGCACCAAATTAAAATGCTAGGTCAATGGTCGTCCCATGCTTTCGAAACATATGTTGATCAGTAGCGTTGCTACTGCGCAGAAGCAGGTCCCAAATCTGCACAAGATGTCAGCGCCATATTAGGACTTGATAGACACCAATGGAAGAGAGTGAAGGGGCGTGGTTCATCTTTTTTTACAGTCTATGCTCGGTGCACATATGTTACGCCCACGCCCAGCTGACTGGGACTAGCTGTAGCACTTTACAATCGACACAGTGTCCAATTTAAATGAGACAATAAATTGTACTGTTTTTGTAGCATCAAAATAGTAGCCTATTGTGGTTACTTTCCATTTATGGCTCACTAAATTCTAGTGGGCGTTTTCGAAACACTGCTTTATGAAGCTTCAAGACCTTTATGAATCTTTTGTTTCGAATCAGTGGTTCGGAGTGCGTATCAGACTACCAAAGTCACATGATTTCAGTAAACGAGGCTTCATTACACCATAACTGTTTTTAATAGAACTTGAAACTTTTCAAAATTCAATGGTTCACCGCGGGGGGGCGATAATCTGTGAACCCATGAATCAAGTCTTTTAACCAGTTTTATACATTTGTAGACATTTTAATTAGATATAGTGTAATTAAAAGGGATGATAGTAGTTAATAGTCTCTTATTGACCTATTTAGCTGATCCAGCCATGGAACAAACAAAACAAGCCCTGAAAATTGATAAAAGAACATGTTACACATAGTATACAGATACTTGATATTTAATTGTATTAGCTGATTTAACTAAGTATAGTTGATTGCATTTTATATTTACTTTCACGTAAATGAATATTTACTATTAATTTTTACGTTTGCAATACATGTTTTTCTTGTTTTTAATGCACTTTGGCCCACTGTTCTGGCCAGCAGGGGTCACCAGTGTGTGGCGAGTGAATCATTTTGCGAAGCAATTGATTCAATTGATTCAAAGCTTTGAAAAGCTTAAAGGAGAACTTGGTAACTTTTTTAACTTAATAAAACTGTCTAGAAATCATTTGGATGGTTAAACAACCTGTTCTGGTGATATTGGTGACTTTCCCCGCTCCCCCCAGCGTTCCCAGGCGGAAAACCAACCTTGCAACTTGCAACACTACCGTCCCGGCAAGTTAGAAATTGGAAGTCTCGTGAGAAGCGAGAACTAGAACGAGAACGAGCGCGAAACACAAATTGCTTTACGGCAATTCGACATAAACACACACGCATGTATGATGTATCACCAGATTACCCACCTCGGTAGACATAGCTCCACACGATACAGTTGGCTTACTCCGATCAAAACAAACGCACATGAGCAGCGGTAGAGAGGGGGAGGAGGCCGCCGCAAGTGAGTTTTTTACGACTGTGTTGTGAAATATACGCCCCCCCCCACAGCTGTAGGGGGAGCTCGTGGGGAAAACATGCGACAACAAAAGGGAAAATCAGCGAAGAAGTGACTAGAGTTCGCTAGAGTTACAGAGTTCTCCTTTAATTTCTACCATCACTACTAAAAATGTCTCATGATTCTAGCATTTATTGCTGAGGAATGTTGGCATGTCATGTTTTTGCTGTAGAAAGCGCTGTCTTCAGTGTTGCCAAGTTTCGGCAAGTGACGTAGTCAAAAAAAAAAAAAAAACTTCCAGTCAGTTATGCAGCTCTGATACTATACTGGGTATCAGTGATTAGCATAGCATTAGAGCATTAGGTCAGTGATTAGCATGGCATTAACAGAAGGAGAAACAGCATCAAACACTAAATAACTAATAGGCTAATAGTCGCCTAAGCGGACATGGCAACCCTGGCTCTCTTTTGACCAAGAACGCAGTGAGTGAAGTCAGACGGATGCTTCAGTTTGAGTGGGCTTGTCCTGGGCAGTTTGAAAACCCCTGGTGGTCTAATCCATTCACTTTTTACTTTGTATGTACAGTATTTTTTAGCTGTGACTATTAAGAAGTTTGACTGTAGAATGTTTGCTTAAAAAGTCTGGTATGTTATGTGTTCTGTATATAATTCTGTTGAAACCTAAGAGTAAAAAAAGTATTTTGGGGCCTAACAGTTAGTTTAGTTTATCATGTCAAACAACATTTTTAAATAATACATTTTTTCCCAAATATGGTTTCTGTCATTTTAGGTAGTTTTTATCACGCTGATGTAAGTTCAAGTGTGAAGTTCAATGAGGAAACTAGGGGGCCGTTTACATGACACCATTTTCAACTTAAAACTGAAAACTTTTTATGTGTTTTGGCCGTTCATTTGAATGACAACAGCGTTTTGGGGGCCTAAGAAAACGCAAGCTTTTGAAAACTGGTTTCAAAGTGCAGTGTTTGAAAACGATACCATTATCGCCTTCGTGTAACGGTGTCATCTACAAAAACCCGAATTTGTGAAAGCGGTGATGTCATGCGCATGTGCATTACCTGTTCAGTCTAAAGGTGTGTACCGTAAATCCTCTAATATTGGCCTGTATTCCATTAGCGGCCGGGTCTCTAACATTGGCCGGTCTCGCGGAGGTAAATAAAGGCCGGTCTCTAATAGTGGCCGGGGCTATTATTAGAACCAACGTTTTTCTGGGCAGGCCACAACATTATGCTTGTGATAGTAACATGCAAATACCACAGGGGGGCAATGTTTGCTAATGAATTTGGTGTTTTCATGAGCTGTATGCCAAAATCATCAGTATTAAAACAATAAAAGACCTGAAATATTTCAGTTGGTGTGCAATGAATCTAAAATATATGAAAGTTTAATTTTTATCATTACATTATGGAAAATAATTAACTTTATCACAATATGCTAATTTATTGAGAAGGACCTGTATATATGTATAGATAGATAGATAGCGTACTTGTGATGATTCCAACTTGTGTTCTGTCTTGTGCATTCCTGGACTTTTATGTTATTTCCTGTCTTGCTCCATGTTTTGTAGTCCTTTGTAGTTTTTCTTGTTGATTAGTTCCTGATTGTTTCCAGTTGTGTCTTGTTTGCCAATCTCCCCTTGAGTGTATATATACCCAAGTGTTTCAGTCTTGGTTTGTTGGTTGTTGTCTTGGCACGTTGTGTGAAGCTGTTTCATGTTTCATGTTTCATGTTTCGTTCAATGTAATGTTTCGACCCTCTAGTTGGATTATCTTTGTTTTCATTTTCAATAAATACTGCTGCAACTGGATTCACACCTCTCTTCGTCCCTGCTTACTAGGGATGGGGAAATGAAGCCTTATGAATCACTGAGGCTTTCCCCTAACTGTTGCAGGAAAAGATTCAAAGCTTCGAGAGTGTCGAGAACAGCACCATCTGGGCTTATTTAAAATAAAGCAGCCAGAAGCCTGTGTTAAAAGCTCTGGCAGATGAAGCAACCACAACACACTCCATAGTTTCAATGTTATGCGTACAAATAAAAGCCTTACATGTTTATGTTTGATTTGTTCATTAAATAAATATATTTTCTCTCCTCACAAACCCATCAACCAGATTGAGCCAACAATGACTTGTTAAATAAGATCTGGGCTTCGAGCCTTCTGACACTCAAAGCGAAACGCGCACATGATTGGACAGAAAGTGAGGCTTCATTTGTCGTCGATCACGTGACTCTAGTAAACCAATACACCCCCCGATACGGGGCTTCACTAGAAATTGTGTTGCATGTGCGATACGGACATCGAAGCTTCAGTGTCATACGTAACATCACTACACGTAACAGTTCTCATCTTTGACGAATACAATTACACTTTAATAATTTGTTTTACTACCAAATTACATGTAATGTCGAATTAATTAAACTTACAGTGGAATGTTTTCCTCACTATTTCGTGATTTCGGGGCACATGATTTCTTTAACCTAATGCATGATGGGATAGCCTACGCTCAAGGAGGTCGCACACCGGACAAGAAGCGCAGCGCCACGTCTTTAAAATTCAAACACATTATTCTCTATGAGTGTCCACACACTGGCGGCGCCATTCGGTGTCTGTCCGCGGCGCCCAGCGACGGCTCAGAACCTTGTTCAAAATCCTGCCGCACCACAGAGCGCCATTTACATTATTAAATGTATTATATTACATTTACAATTATTTGTCTTGAATCGAAGTTAATGTATACTGACTTGTATGCATGTACACCCTATGCTGCAATATACATTTAGTTTTACATTCATTTACAGAAATCAGCTGCTTGAATGAAAATGATCACGGACGTATCGCCTGCGATAATTAATGCGATATGGCTCAGCTTGTCAGTGAACTATGGCTCTGTATAGTAAATGCCGCTCCATCTGAAAGCAGGTGATGGCGATTTACTACTAATCAAGGAACCAGCTTTACTACGAGATGCGCATAACAATCTGTTGGGCAAGTTACTTCGAAACTGTAATGCGTTATTTATTACTTGTTACTGTCATTTCAAAGTAATTCGTTACATTACAATATTACTGTATTTAAAATGTAAGGCATTACACTACTATTGCATTACTTTTAAGTTACTCTCACCAAAATAACTGCAAATATGGATTTGGCAATCTAAATGTAGCGTATGATGCTCAATTAGCTCATTACACATCCAGTAGAAGGTGATGTGGTATCCGACTGAGCTTGGACCCATAAGAAATTTTACCATGATGTACTATAGTACATACCATGGTATACCATAGTAGTACCATGGTAGTACCATGGTACCTTACATCTAACCATGGTACATACTATATAGTACTTCAGATATTATCATGGTACCATGGTACATTGCATGGTACTGTAGATGTTACTATGGTACATAGTATGGTACCTCAGATTTACCATGGTACATACCATAGTACCTCAGATATAACCATGGTACATACTTTATAGTACTTCAGATATTATCATGGTACCATGATAATATCTGAAGTACTATATAGTATGTACCATGGTTAGATGTAAGGTACCATGGTACTACCATGGTACTACTATGGTATACCATGGTATGTACTATAGTACATCATGGTAAAATTTCTTATGGGTCCAAGCTCAGTCGGATACCACATCACCTTCTACTGGATGTGTAATGAGCTAATTGAGCATCATACGCTACATTTAGATTGCCAAATCCATATTTGCAGTTATTTTGGTGAGAGTAACTTAAAAGTAATGCAATAGTAGTGTAATGCCTTACATTTTAAATACAGTAATATTGTAATGTAACAAATTACTTTGAAATGACAGTAACAAGTAATAAATAACGCATTACAGTTTCGAAGTAACTTGCCCAACACTGGTGAAAGACTGAACTGAGATATTTATCTGGTTGTTAAAACTCACCAACCTAGTTTTTAAATAGATATAATAGAGGAGAATAAAGAAAAGAAAGTGTTAGTATTAACTTAATAGAGGAAAGGAGTAACAAGCACCACTTAAATGTCCAGCCCGCAGAAGTCACACTTACCCTGTAACTACATGAACAAGAGTATATTTCTCCAGTATTTAAGCAAAAGTTGCAATAGTTTTAGTTCTCAGTGCACTTTTGTTAAAAGAAAGTCCTGTATAAATGCACAGATATGTACCTATAATTTTTAAAAGTCTATATATATTGGTATACTGTTATTACAAAAAGGTTTGCAGTGTCTGTTCTCGCTATATTGCTCTCAAATGTAAGATTGTTCATATCTGGATATAACATAATAGTACAACGCTCTCACACGTTTTTTATTTTATTTTTTTTTTAGCATTTTTGGGAGGAGTACAATTTACATATGTGGTTTCAAGAACCATATGCATTTACACTTGTCCAGTTTCGTCTGGAATGCGTCTCAGATCTCCTCCTGAAGTGGTTTGAGGGATCGGATTCAAATGCGTTTCGGAGGGCATTTAAACCTGGACTTTTCACGATCGGATAGCTATCCGATCTGAGAAAATGCATGAAGTGGCCAGGTGGAAACAACCCCCATGACAACAACATACGCACGAAAGCCGAAAACAAACGCTGGTTGGCCTCTCACGTCCAAATTTGACGAAGTGGTGGGGGAAGTGACGTATGCCGTAAAGCAGTCGAATTTTGTAGTTCTTTTTGTGCTCTGGTTACTACCCGAACCCCGAAGTTACATAGTGCCAGTAAAAGCGATACAGACCCTGTCAGGCTATGGCAGACGTGTCATTCAACCTATTGTAAGTCGATGTACCATCACAAGGATCTTGGAAAATATTATGAAGGTTGAAAAGTTACATAGTGTTGCTTTAACAAAAAAGATACGGACTGCAGCTTTAAAGGGATACTTCAGGATTTACATTAAGCTTTGTATTAGTAGAAAACCTGTAGTATTTTCTAATGCTTTCCACCGTCATATCCCCCTGAGACGAGAGATTTATGTATTTTTTGTCTAGAAAAAATCCTCTCATGACGCAAAAAACGTCATTTTGCGTCATCGGAGGATTTTTTGGCCAGAGGCTAAAGACTACAGCCAGTAGTTCCAAAGCCGGTGCTGGATAAACAGCGAGCGAGCGTGCGACGGTAGGCTGCGGGTGGCAAAATTATTTACGCCAGCGGTAATGGACAATTCCGCTTCCAACCTGTAGGGCGACCGAAGAGGAAAAGTTCCTTAGTGTTGCTTTAATTAGAAGCACCACAATTTGAAATTTGTGTCTTCTGTTAGTTACATAGTGACTACTGAACAGACATGTAGAAGTTTACTTTAACATGCAAAGTATTGAAAATATAATAAATAAAAGCGTGTGGTTTTTTTTTTTGTGCCTTTTTTGTTTCAGGTTTGGTGAACAGATTTGCAGACTCAACTACAGCATTTAAAGAAAGTAACAGTGGAGACGTGAATGAGACACAGGTGAGAACAAACATTTAATACATAGAAACAGTAACTTACCATCCTCTCACATCTTCACTGTGTTTTTAATCGCAAGCATGGGTTAGTACTTCCGATCATGTGAAAATAATCTATAATTACAACTATGCTGTGCTAACTATAGTTTAACATTAATATCTTGTCTCTCTCATCTTGTCTCCTTCAGTTTGCTGAAACCGTCTTGCTGAAGCATCTCAGTGGAAGCAGGTTTTGTCAGACCGAGTGCAGCTTCTCTCTTCTACAGTCAATAACAGATGAAGGAGGATTTACAGAACAACCAGACCATCTCAATGATTTATGACCAACACTTCACATCTAAATAAACATGTTATGAAATGTCATTTCATTTGTGCTTTAAAAACATGTTGGCTTGAACAAATGACTTGAATTCGAGGTGAAAAACTGAAAAAATAAAGTGGTTATAGAAACTGCAGTCGAAGGTTAACCCTCCCTCTAGACAAAGGTGACAGATCCTGTTTATCACTGGTTGTGAACTAACCAAACCACTGGAACATGTTTCTGGTTTTGGTTTGTGCTTCAGTTGAGTTTAATCACATGGTGTAGCCTGTAACATTCTTATTCTGAAAACAAAAAGAGTCATAAAATAGTATGCAGTTATTTGATATTCCTCAAAAAATGGGATCATCTTGTAGTACAATTGAAAATACAGGCGGATTTTTATTTATTTTTTAATACTGAGAACAGATGTCGCATTCTAAATCATCTTCATAAAATTGAATGTAAGATAACAATTCATATTTTCTTAAAGGCTTTTATATAAGTAAATATTGTTTAAAAAAAAGTATCATTATTTAAAGCATGCATTACTATTAATATATTCTATCAGGCTTTAAAGGAAATCTCAACCAGAACATGAATGACGCAATAATGTTACAATAGATACTGTAAGGGGTTTTACAGCCAAAGACCCAGACCCAGAACCAAATATGATGAATGAAGACCCCGAGTCAGAATTATAATAAATTAAAGAAAAGATTGACTGAAGATAGTTTGCTGTTTCATCAGCAGAAGTTCAGCTTCAAGACTCACACAGGAGTTCGTAGCCGCCTCGCTTACTGTTACAAAGATCACAGCAGTTATACTTCTAATGACCCATTCATTGCTTTGTCCAATCCGTTGCTCATCTTGGCATTCATTTTGTAAACGTCCATTTGTGTAGTAGTTTCTGTTTGATTACTGATTCAGTTTTCTTAGTAGTTTAGTTATTTTCCTTAGTAGTATTTAGTGAGAGTGATATTTTACTCTTGTATATCTTTCTGTTAATAAATATTTTTTTATTGCAAACTGTGTTATTCTTGTGTTGATAATCAGAGGCTCTACAAGCGCGACATAATCTCACTAAATTGATCAGATGACGAACTTCCAACAATTTATTTAATTCTAATTTAGTCAACAATCTTCCATGATTGTTCTTTATTGTCAAGGTGAAATTCCTTGCCTGGTGCCTCGTATATGGGAAGGAATCATCTGACACTCTCACACTCACCTTAGGTGACGTGACCAATAACTCAATATTAATACTAAATATTAATGTTTAAGACCATAAATCACAACAGTATATTTAAATGTCTGAAACCTAAAATAAAGATTATGTGGTTGAAAACACTGAACAGCCAAAGCACAAAACCACATTTGAATTTAGCAGTTGATCATGTGATGCACTGAACGTTATAGTCACACCTTTGTGCTTGTATGCTCCAGGGACCAGCCAAGACTATCACACCAGTCAAAATGGAGAATTTTTTTTTTTTAAATTACAAAAACAGGTACTCGGTAAGTACTAAAAATTAAAGTATCAGTATGTTCCGAAAAAAGTGGTTTCGGTGCCCCCCTACTTTAAATGCTTTATCACCATTTTTTTTTTATTTTGAACTTTTAATAAACATGAATTCCAAATATACTTGCATACCATTCTCAGTACAACACATAAGCAGCTCTCTTCACAACATCTGCAGCTCTCGTTACAATTTCTTCACACATCTGAGGTGTTGTTTCCATGCAGTCAAAGAACTTCCTATTATGTCAGGCTACACTTACAAAAAAAAAAAAAAAAACCACTGTTTAAACCAGTTTTTTAAATTATATGAAANACTGTTTAACCAGTCTTTTAAATTATATGACAAAATCATGCATCAGAAGTGAAAGGGACGTGGGCAGTGAAATAATAAGTCATATTTAAGCAAAATCACATGAGCATGAGTAATGTTGCACTAAAAAAACTTTGCAAAAACAATGACAATTTAGTAATACATTATAGTGACGCAGTAATACAGTAATAAATCTGTCCCTCTGAATTTCTTTTTATTGATGACTCTTGAAACTGGATAGTATGTAACACACTTAGGATTTTGGCAGTTTTACAGCAGCATACGTGCAGTCGACTTGACTGGGCCTGAACGTTTTATGCACCTTTGAGAAGTTCACGTCAGCATACTGAAAGAGCAATGAGGAAAATAGTATTAAACATTTTTAAAAAAGAAAACACATTGCAGTTGTCTTGTACACTTTGAAATTAAAGGTACCAAAAAGTGGTGATTTGCAGTGATTCCATAGAAGAGCCATTTTTGTTCCCCTAAGAATCTTTCAATGAACAATTCCTAAAATATATATTTTTTCTTAGTGTGAAGAACATGTACAAATTCTAAAGAACACTTTTCAACCCTAAAGAACATTTTCTGTGATGAAATTATTGTATGGATGTTAAAGGTTCTTCATGGAACCATCAACTCTTCATTTTAAAGTGTAATAGAGAAAATTAATCTACAAGTACCAAGTTTTTGGTTTTCTTGTTTTTTGGAAATGAGAGATGTCACATGTATTTACCAGTGGTTGGTGTGATTCTTGAGGTTGAACAACTTGTGTTTGCTGTAGATCAGTGGTATGAAGTTCTTGTAATCGTCCTCCAGGTATTTTATGTCCAACAGCAAACACCTTTAATAGCCCTAATGGTGAATTCAGTTTAGTAACAAAATATGTGACACAATCTCAACAAATTAGAACTTAAAGGAGACATATCATGCTTTTAAATCGTTCCTTTTTACATATAAATCATACATTTGTGGTCTATATAAAGCGGAACTGCAATGCTTGGGTCTGAATTCCTCATTATTATAGCTCCACAACGGGCAACTCTGGCCCTTTTGAGGTGGAGAGTTTAGCCTATACCTCCAGCCATAATCGAGCACATCTGAAAATGTAACCAAAGTCTTCAGGTTTACTTATAGACAATCATGGGCAGGTGGGTTTGAGGTTGGAGCTAAATCTGCAGGACAGTGGACGCTGAGGGCCAGGGGAGCCCACCACCACTGCTTTAAATCATGCAGAACATTATTTAGTAGGCTTACATAAAAGGAAGAAATCATGCAGAACATTATTTAGTAGGCTTACATAAAAGGAAGAAATGGTCACATCTTAATGACAAATTAAATAACACAAAAAATAGTCTCAAAATCTTTATTAAGTTCCTTAATGTAAGTTAGGGAGGAGTGAGCCAATCTAATCTTTCAATCAACAGCCTGAGTATATAAGCAGCCACTCCTCTCTCTAGCATCAGCTGTTCCAGCATCCCAACCAAACATTTCTCTTCACATTCCTTCCGAATAGGTGCAGCCACTACAGCAGCGCAAAGGGGCCTTTCCGATCACCAAATCAAAATGCTAGGTCGATGGTTGCCCCATGCCTTCGAAACATATGTTCGTTCAGATCTGCATAACATTAGACAAGCACAACAAACACAAGCATCCGTCTGAGTCTGGACAACTTCTCCCTGCTATTTTGCAGGAGTACTCGAGTCCTGGACTCGGACTCGAGTCCGACTCGAGACTCTATTTTCTGGACTCGTGACTTAACTTGGACTGATGACTCGTAATGGACTCGGACTCGAGGATATATAAAATCGGACTTGAGCATTCATCAAATGAATGACGTTGGATGAAGTTTCTGACTAAGTAGGTTATAAAATTTGATATAAGAAGTAACACTTTTCCATTTCGGGCTCCGAGACCAGCCGGGATACGCCACAGTTTCTTACCGCAGGGTGCGTATTCATCTGGATGCAGTGATAGCTCTCCCTTTTCGGATGTGTGTGAGCTGCCACTCCTGGAATCCACTCCAAACCTCCAGTCCCAAGATACTCCCACAGGAGTTATTTCTGAAAGTCACTGCCACAGCAGTGCAGCAGCGAGATTTACCCCAGTCAAACTTCCACAAGCCTCATGTTGTTCACTCAGCAACGAACGCAGGCACACTCTTTCAAACACAGCTCCCGTCGGAGCACCGTTTATAGCTCCACATGGTGGACATAGTAGGGAGACGCGTTCCAGCCAGCTCCTACAGGAGCCCCTTTAAATATCACTGCCGCAGCAGTGTTCTTCCATGCTCCATACCGCTTAAATTTCCACTCCTTTTGGGGGGTAGCATGCTTTACGCCGCCTTCACACTGGCAGTTGAAATCAGCTCCGATACGGCTACGAAACGACCGGAAGTCATTCATTTCCTATGGAGATTCGGAGACCGCATGCGAATGGGTGCGAACCGGGTCCGAACGAGTGCGGTGCGA
>FLSR01004875.1:22125858-22161478 GCA_900092035.1 Leuciscus waleckii
AGCTGTCTGACGAGAGTTTTTCATCATCTGTCTAGACATCATGACATCAGAAGGATCGAATCGAAATCCGCTTGGAAAAAGTCTTACCTAGGCACTTTGCCCCAGTGATTCTGAAGCCTCGAGAGCATTTCTTACAGCGAGCCGGTCCGCTCCCCATGCAGCCCACACACGCCTGATCACAACCTACACACACACTCGTCAGTGCACACGCAAACACACCCCTGCATCACTGAGTGTTAGTGTGACACTGACCTCTGCATTCATAAGAGCCGTCGGTGTTGAAGCAATACGTGTTCGAAGGACAGCGAGCCAACTCAGTGCCGCACTCGTCCACATCTGCAGAAACACACACACACACACACACACACACACACACACAGGGATAAAGAGCTGGGACTGATGTGGTAAACTGGTGACAGAAGGCAGAATGCAGCTTATATGGAAACATCTTGTTCAGCTGAAAATGATCATTATTTACTAATAATCACCCTCATGTTAGTTGTGTGTAATATGCATTATTGACAAAAAATATATTTTATAATATCTAATATAATGAAACATATTTGCTTGAAGGAAATAGCTTTAAATTATATTAATGCTTGAGTCATGTAGATAATGCACGGGTATGTGGTGTATTTACTGAAGTGCTGTCAGAAACTTTTGCATTTATTTGAACTTTGTATATATGTTTTTCTTCGTTCTTCTCCGTTCGTTTCTTGAACGGAGTTGAAAGAACTTTGGGCACATAGCCATGCCTTGGGGACGACTTAAGAGTCGCCTGGTCCAAACTAAAGGCAGGAAGCGCTCACAGAGAGTGCTTGGAGGTCCACTACTCACTTGACCGATGCTAAGGCTAGCAGTAATGCAGTCTTGAGCCAGAGTGGCTTCAATTGTGCTTAGGACAATGTGCTTAGGACTCTCTCTGGGCCATCTGTAAGCTCCCGTCGAGGGGCCACACATGGACGGCCCATAGTTTGGTACGGGGGTGCCAAATAGTCCTGTTCGCCTGGGAAAGGTGGTCTTTCCTCAAGGGTATCGGCCATGGGGCTGCTTTGAGCAGCTGAATCAACTCCGGGAACCAAGGTTGGGTTCGCCAGAGAGGGGCCACTAGAAGGACTACGTGTCTGCCTTCCCTGATCCTTCTGATGATGACCTGAGGGAGGAGTGCGACTGGGGGAAAAGCATAAAGGAGGCGGCTGGGCCACTCGTGGAAGGAGGAAGGAGATCCAATGACATGGAGTCATCGTGAAGATCCGCCGAATGAGATAAGACCACTCGTTTCAAATGAGGGCCGCTGGTCTGAACAGGTTAAAAGCATAGGTGATATCTCTCTCTCTCTGGAGAAAGTGAGGCACGCCGGGCTCAGCCAGCGTGAGCTCACTCACATCCAGTTGCTCAGCCCTCTGGCCCCGCTGTTTCTTTCTCCGAGGCTCATGGGTGGTGAAACCACACTCTGAAAAGAACACAATCCGAGAGCGGAGAGATGAGTGAGGCTAGGGGTGTGCGATATGACGATTTTTGATCGTGGACGATTAAAATCTCCACGATCTGCTTTTGAAGAAATATCGTAGTATCGTGGATTCTATGCTGTTCTGGCGCCTCTGTCCCAACATACTGAACGCGACGTATATTCACATAAAATGTTAACGCAGCGGAACGGGACACTGCAGTTCACAAAAGTTCATAATTTGCATGTGCTTTAATGCCTAAACATTTAATTCGTGTGCTGATGCGCTGTTCTAATGTGTGTGTTTCTCAGCGCGTACATGTGAAGCTCACATGCACTAAAAGCCTGTCTACCAGCGCCTGGATACTGGAGTAAGTTATCTTTCGAGTCTTATTGTGCTAATACTATCAAATACACACAAGGTTTACATAAACAAAGTCGGTTATGTCTAAAGTGAAAGCAAACTTGAGAAAATTGAGAGAAAATCTGCTTGTCAAATGCGTGTATATTAGACGCGTCGCGCGCAGCTCTTAAAGAGACAGTAGCAATAGTAAACACGCTGCCGCTTGTCCTTAAAGGGATAGTTCACCCAAAAATAAAAATTATCTCATCATTTACGCACTCTAATGTTGTTCCAAACCTGTTTTAATTTCCTTCTAATAGTTTCTAATATTTTTCTAATATTAATATTTTGAAGAATGTGGCTATCAAAACAGTATAGCTGGTCCCCATTGACTTCCATAGGAGAAAAATATACTATGGTAGTCACTGGGGTATATCAACTGTTTGGTTACCCACATTCTTCCAAATAACTTTTATTTTCAACAGAAGAAAGAAACTTATTCGAGTTTAAAACAACTTGAGAGACTAAATTATGACAATTTGAATTTTTAGGAGAACTATCCCTTTATTGTTAATAAAACAACAAAATGCAAAGAGAAAATCACTCACTGCTCTTGACTGATAACTTTAATAGTAGCTTTAATAAGTATCAATGTATAATTTATACAGTGAAGTCTATGTTTTGTTTTATTTTCATATTTGTTCATTTAATTACTTTCTTCAATGCTACTGTAATACACCTACTGTGGCTGAAAACATTAAGCACTGTTTATTTAATTTGTATATTAAGTTGTGTATGTGTAATGTGTATCTTTGATCTTAATATTTAATAACAAAGAAAAAAATGACAAAATGTTTTATCTTCACCCCTGTCTGCCATTGTTTTGTATTTTATATTTTGTTGCCTAAGGCTTTGTTTTTAAAATATGGACATTAGTTTGGCTGTAATGCTCAGTCACAAAATAGTGAAACCAACAGAAAAAAGAATCGTGCTAAAATCGTGAATCGTGATTTTCCTGAAAAAAATCATGATATGTTATTTTTGCCATATCGCCCACCCCTACGTGAGGCATTCTCTCGCTGTGCCTGTCCTCGTCATGCAGAGGTGCTCTGCATGTGCCACATCCGTGGCGCGACATTTGCATCAACATTGCTGCTCTTTTACATCGAAATTTGCCTTTTAGGCGCTTGCCAGAGAGTGCAGGGAACCAGCGCGAGAGCTTGCCACGCATTGATCAGCTGGGTGGAGAGCATGCTGGATCTGCTGCAGTTTGCTGGCTTGCTCACTGTTCCGCTGCTGGTTCTGTTTTCCTCTGCGAGGTCCGGAGATCATCGCTGAAGGAGATTAAATCTGAATAATATGGCGAAATGAGCTGCTTTTATAGGTAGTTGCCCCGCCCCTTCTGGTGGGCTCTGCCCTCAGATTGGCGGGCTGTGCACCGATTGGTTTGCACAGTTATGCCGCTCCGCCATTGGTTCATGCAGTTCCCACTGACCAGCCAATAGCGTGCGAGTAGTCTCTGCACTGTTATGCCTGTGCTGTAGCACTGCGTGACTTTATAAATGGCTTCAGTATTCAGAGAAAAAGGAGTTTCACCATCGCGTCTGCAGACGCAATATGACTGACCGTTCGAAAGGGAAGGTATTAGTGTGGAGAAGGCCTCAGATGTCTGAGGCTGTAGTGTGTAACTCACCCACACACTTGTTGCTGTGAAGGATCCATCCAGGCTTACAGTCCTGACATCTGTTGTCTGAGACCTTTGCACTTCTTACAGGAATAATGGCAAGCTGCCACAAAAAAGACAGATCATACAATTAATCTCCTCATTCATGAGTTGTGTTTTCTCCCGTCCCTCGAGAGCCTGGTCACCTGAGCAGGGCGGCTGCGTGTGATTGGAGCTCTTCTCCCGGTAGTTAGAGATGTAGTCTCACTTCTGACCAGATCTTCTGCTTATGGGTTCGACTGGAGCTCAAAGAGCAAACCCAAATAATAGAGTACTTCAGGTGTGCACATTAACCAGAGTGACTCCAACGCTCATTTGGTGCTCTTCAATTTAGCATAAATCAACTGATGATGGAAGTCTCTTAATGGCTTTAACCAATGGTCACATCTCCAATCTTCAGAGAACAAACATAAAATTATTTACAAAATAAATGTTCTGCGGATTGGTTATTAAAGAACCACAATTCTAGTTTTGATACACCATCGATGTACAGAGTTTCTCGAGTTCCTCGGATACCAAGCTCTCATTATCTCTCATCAGTCCAAGACAAGGTCCACTGGAATGCCTCTTTCTGTGCCACATCTCGCAAATGTCAGCTTTGTCCGTAGTGGTCATCTTTATCACAATGATTTAAAGATCTCAAAGAGTCGTGAGGAGGCTTGTGGGATGTGAAGATCTTCTGATTTACTGTCTTTTGGCGGAGCAGGACTTGCAGCATTGTTGACCGTAGAATTTGTGATTACAAACACCATGCTGAGGCACCAGATGACACCAGCTGAAGAAGTCGATGCAAGGCTGGCCTTCTGTTAATGGGAAGACACATAATGACTATTATTTATTTTGAGCCTTAAAAACAACAGTGCGCACACAAGCACTCAGTGTTTTTGTAAGTACTGTTTACTCTGAATAGATACATTGTGGCGATGTTGCAGACCACTTGGAATTACTGCACCAGCATACTGATAAGGACCTGACCTGCTCTCTGAAGGCCCTCACTCAGTTATCCCATGAGAATAAACAATTACACACACACACACACACACACTTTCTCATAGACACTTTCCACAACTCACAGCTACAAGCAGATGATTTGCAGATGAAGTCGACAAGTGATCTGGAACCGAAATCCACGAGTAAAAAAGGTTTGAGTTAATCAACCGAGAGTTTGGGCTTTATGTGACGGTGAGTTAACCCTGTTTTACACAAACACACACACACTCCACCTTGAAACCACCACGTCTCCACCTGGTCCTCGATCTGCTCCAGCAGCCGGTTGCATTCAAAGTCAGATTTGTCACATGCCGCCTCTACGATCTCTAACAGACGCGTCTCACTGCAGACACACACACACACACACTTTTAGATAAAGGCTGCGAGCCGAACATTTTGATCTTATTCGTCAAACCTCTGTTCTGAAACAAGCACCCGTTCCTCTTACAGCATGATGAGAAACGTGTATATTTGGAGAAACATCTTTACCTGCGTGTGTATTTGGCCAGTTTCTCCTCTTCCCAAGCCGTATTCCCTCCTCCAAAATTCTTATTGGCTGTTCGCTCCAAGCCCTGAAACAACAGTTATACACTTTATAGCTAGAGTTATAGTTCATATTCTTTGTGTGAACGGGCCGTATCACGCGGTTCAGAAAATGATGCATAAGTTACACACATGCTCAATCAGGCTGGCCAATATATTTGCAAAGATTTTAAAGGTGAGATTAAGCAAATGTGTGATTTTGATGATTTTAATGTTTACTAAAAAAGCTGCATCATTAGATTACAGACTCTTGTTTTTGCATGTGTTCATAATAGTATTTTAAAGTTTTCATTAAAGCGTAACAAGCCATGAACCAAACCAATCTCACAACACTACAAACTTTAGTTTGAAGCTAAAAAGTTATTTGAAAATTGACCAAAATACACAAAGGTACAACACTGTGAACTTAACGACTTTAGTGAGAGAAAGAATTACAATCCCATGAAGCATTGCAAACAGCAATATATATATTTATATATACACAACATATTTTATAATTCACCCAAAATAGAAATTACTGTGTGAGAAAAACAGTAAGTTTTAGTGTCAGAGTTTTAGTGTCAGTACTACATTATGTAAGGGATAATGTACATCCAGCCGGTTGTTATCTCAGAATAAACCCGACGGTGATCAGGATCAGGTCTTCATCAGCCTGAAGGGGTTTATTCTGAGATAACACACACACACACACGCACACACACGCACACAACCTGAGGGGTTTATTCTGAGATAACACACACACACACACACACACACATCTGAGATAACACACACACACGGCTGGATGTACATTATCCCGCTTCTTACCGGCTACTCCACAAGTTAATAATAAGACAAAATATTGATTTGAGTTGAAATATTTTTTTAGCTCTTTAAACGCAAAGCTTCCGCGGAGAGAGCAGTTTCAGCGGCGAGATCAAACTAGACGGACATTTAAGAGATACGGTATACAGTCATATCACTTATTACACAACATTTCACCACATCAATAGTTATGGAGATTAGAGATATTGATTTCAGATTAAACTTTTAGAATCAGACCTGTTTGTATCTCATAATCCAACAGTGTACAAAACAAGAGTCACAAAATGGCAGCCACTGCGTTTGTATGAAACGAGAGAGCGAGTCCACGATACTGGATGGCTTAATTAAATAACTGTACACTAAATATTGATTCGACTGAGTTTTAATATTTTATTAGCAAATGCAAAACTTCCACGAGGAAAAACCATTCCTAGCGACTGTATAGCGCTGCTGGCTTCAGTGACCCGGATGAGACGGTGTTTCTGTTTTCTGTTGTTATCTAGACTGGGAATAATATACCTCTGGATGTGTGATTGACCAATCAGAATCAAGCATTCCACAGAGCCGTGTATTAAACTGCTATATATAATGTTGAATATAATGTATAATAACGCAATAGGGGAATATTTGTGGGTCCTGATAATGCCAAATTTTAGCAGCCTCGGAGCCGTTACACCCCTACTATGCATACAATTTCTTTAATACACTTTTCATAATATTAAATAAAGGGTGAAGAAGATGTGAATTTTCCAAGGCTGGACATCAGTTTTGGCCACTACTGTATCTTTTCCGTGTATTGTTGTTTTGTTGTCCTGAGCCCATTTCACGTTTAAGATGTACATATACCTATTTCACTTTTTATATATATATATAAAATGAACCTGAATTATGAATGTCTTTCCTCTGCCTGAAGTAACCCAGCAAGCAATTTTGCATTTAAAAGACGTCTAATAGCGTCCAAACACAGCCAGACGTCTAGGCTAAAACAAGGCAAAATTTGGGCTGTCAGTGAAAATTTAATAGAGTCTGGGGGTTGAACTCCCTCTACGCAGGTCTTCCGCCCCAGCAGTTGGGGGTCTGAGAGTCTTGCGTAGGGCGCTGGATGTGGCAGCAACTGTGGCGTTTTCCATGGGATCCCAATTACGTCGTCACGTCGACGTTACGTCGAACGTGAGCGACTGAAAGGGAACTACTGTATTGTTAGCTGGGGCAAAAGATTCAAGAAGAGCTTTCAGTGAGCAGTGTAACTTTCAGTAAAATGTGTTCATAAAGTGGTACAAATGTATCTGATATTCTTTGGGCTGAAATTAATTGTGACATTCCAAAGATTTGTATCAGTTGTTTTTCTTAATATGTTATAGGCAGTATATATAAACTTAAATCATGCCGTAACATTATTTGAAACTGGCAAATAACAGTATATTTGATCATTTCCACTATTATCCAACAAATCCACTCTCTGTATACTGTTGGTAAAATGTAATGAAATATATATACAAAGGAATCTGACAAACAAACCTCAGTTTTTCTAGTTTACAGTTTGGACTCTTCAGTGCATCAAACAGCAGCTTCCCTCCAGAATCTTCCAAGTTATTGATACTCAGGTCGAGCTCTCTCAATGAAGAATTTAATTGTAGAGCTGTAGCCACACTTTCACAGCACTGATCAGTGAGATTACAACCTGAGAATCTAAAATAACAGTAAATGGTTAATTGACACTTTGCAAAATTCCCATTTAAAAAGGACGGTCGCAAAACTGTTTGATCTTAACGTTAACAACTGTTATTTTGCCCTACACATTTCAAAGCACCATTCATCACCATCATAGTTGATCTCTCTAGAAAGGGTTAAAAAAAATACACAGAAGATAATAGAGATGCACAGGTCCACCAGCCATAAATCAGAAATGGATGGTTTTTGCTCCAAAGACACGATCGATAACCGGACAAATTTTAGCTTTATTTTGGCGATCTCTATTTCGGACTTGCACACAAACTACATTGTAATCATTTCTCAAATTATTACGAGGTCTGTAAATGGGACGTTAACACAAGCAAATGTTCAAGCCTCACTGTCTTGTGTTCTGCCATGTCGTGTTGGATACTTTGCCAGTTTTGTTTTAATCTTTCAGTTTTGTTTTCTCTGCTTCCCCTCCTGATTTCCCCAGGCAGTTCCTCACGAGCCCTGGTCTCGCTCTCGATCTCCAATCGAGGATTGCCTTTGTCTCTGCTCTGCTTCACGTGCCGCCTCCACCATTATGAACATTATTATTGCTCCTCTATGCCCAGTCTTTCTAAAACACGTCGATTTCTACAAAGCCCCTCCTTCCGAAAAGCATAGTTTATTCTGATAGGCCTTACCATAACATGATGTCAGAGTAAAGAAGTTAGAGGAACATTCTGAGAACTTACTGGGAAGGTTAGGGGAACGTTCTCCAAACCAACAGGAAACATTTTACGTAAAGAAAATTTTCCAAGATAACCAACAGAGAACTTTAGGATATCTGTTCTGGCGGTGTTCTGGGAACCAAAAATTGTTTGCTGGGGCAAAAGATTCGGTTTAACTTTCAGTAAAATGTGTTCATAAAGTGGTACAAATGTATCTGATATTCTGAATTGTGACATTCCAATGAGTTTTATCAGTTGTTGTTTCTTTATTTATATATAAAATTAAATCATGCTGTAACATTATTAGAAACTGGCATTTCCACTTTTATCCAACAAATCAACTCTTAATATACTGTTGGTAAAATGTAATATGCAAAGGAATCTGACAAACAAACCTCAGTTTTTCTAGTTGACAGTTTGGGCTCTTCAGTGCATCAAACAGCAGCTTCCCTCCGGAATCTTCCAAGTTATTGCTACTCAGGTCGAGCTCTCTCAATGAAGAATTTAATTGTAGAGCTGTAGCCACACTTTCACAGCACTGATCAGTGAGATTACAACCTGGGAATCTAAAATAACAGTAAATGGTTAAGTAGGTCCCATTTAAATAGGAAGGTTGCAAAACTGTTTGATCTTAATGTTTACAACTGTTTTTTGCCCTACACATTTTAAAGCACCATTCATCACCATCATAGTAGATCTCTATAGAAAGGATTACAAACATTTAAAAAAAAGAAAATCTCTAGAAAGGATTAAAAAAAAACACAAAATCGCTTAAACTGATACTAAATACAAAACAACGATAATAAATACAAACCAACAGCATAGGCTAAATAAAAGCAGAGAAAATCATACACAGTAGCACTACACACAATTGTTCGTCTTGTGCTGATCTGCGATGCGTCACTTATTACGTCATCACGTTGGAAAGGTCACGGGAAAAAAAAGAAGAAAATAATAATAATAAATTAAAACAAAGATGTCGGACGATTTTGAAGTTGGAAGAGAAAATGAGATGGAATTTTTCACCCTTTCCTACCTTTTTGAACCGGAGTACACAGACAAATAACTTAGATGACGTGACGCGTGACCTTTCCAACGTGATGACGCCATGCGTGGCGCATCGCAGACCAGCACATGCAACGTGATGACGCAATGCGTGGCGCATCGCAGAACAGCACATGCAACGTGATGACGCAATGCGTGGCGCGTCGCAGACCAGCACAAGACGAACAATTGTGGTTAAAAAGTATATACATTTTAATTTATTTTTAGAAAATGACCGATCGTTTCGCCAGATAAGACCCCATTCCTCAGCTGGGATCGTGCAGAGCCCTTTGAAGCACTTCAGAGCCCTTTGAAACGGCACTGATTTGAACTTCAACATTCTGGTTGCCGTTGCAGCCAATTGTGTGGAGAAAAATCCTGAAATGTTTTCCTCTAAAAACTTAATTTTTTTTTCCACTGAAAAAAGAAAGACATGAACATCTTGGATGGTATTGTCGTGAGTATATTATCAGGAATTTTTCATTTTGAGGTGAACTAATCCTTTAACAGTAACCGGACTGTCTCCCTCTTCACCGTAAGTACATTCTTCTGGATACATTTTTAGTGCATCATTCTGTATCCAATCATTTGGCCGGATCCCGTGATTTCCTGAGGAGAGATTCCCTGATATGATGTAAAGTGATTTGAGTGTAGGCCTACAGTAGACATATGAAATATGCCTCATTCATAAAGCTGTTTTCCAAAAAGTGTTTTCACCTGTAGGCTAAAGTCTATTCCGGCGCAGTATATTCTAGAATGATAGTCTAATGCTATGTTGGTAGATTGGCACCTGTAGAATTTCCTTTTGTTGAAAGCCCAGATAAAAGTAAAAAGCTATTATTTTGTGTAGATCCATGTCCGAGGCTGTTCAACTTCACAAATGTATTTCTTTACACACACACATTTATTCTGGTGTTGTAAATAAATCTTAACCACTGATTCTATTGCGTCCACTTTCTGAAGGCCAAATAAAGTGCTACTTTTGCTTTCACATAAAAACACACCGTCTCACAACATGGCGGCCACAACACTACTACAATAACTGAAGCCACGCCTTCTTTCTTTGTGTATGCATTTGGGCGGCATTATGCAGATATTTCCACTGATGTGGGTGTGAGGGAGAATTTGATCGAGGTGTTTTAGGTAGGTCTGGATCTGCCTTCTCTTCTAGATAAAATAAATATTTTTTGTAACTTTGCAGATCTTATAGATGCACAAACACCTACATAACACACTAAAGAAAAAGGAAAACTAGAAAAATCATCATATGACCCCTTTAAATCAAAAACAACTGCTCATACTGTATGTGTGTAGCATCTTTGTTTGGATCGTGATTAAAATGCAGTCGTTGCCTCTAATTTCAAATGGCTATGGATATTTTTTGCTTAAGGCCAGTTTGGCCTGTTATAGAGCAAATAAACAACAAATAAATGTGCTTGAACAAAGAAAAAAAAAAATCAGCAATCAGTTTTGAAATCTGCTAATTGTTCTAGTAAAAAACAAAAAACAAAATCATAACCAGCCATGAAAAATGATGATCGCTAGAAGATAAACTGTTATTATATTGAGATTACTCATTCCATGTTTAGACTTCTCTTCTAATCTTGCTAAACTGCTATGGCACAGTGATTACAAAATATAAAAAAAATATGCCACTTATGACAAAATGCTTACAGGGCTTTTCTGCAGTTCCTCACAGCTGGTATCAGTCTTCTTTTGCCTTCTTCTGATGTGTTTAATTTCTTGGAGTCCAGTTCATCCAGCGGCTCATCTAACATTTGAATGATGTAGGCTATTGCTGAGCAGTGAGCAGGAGAGAGTTTCTCTGAGTCCATGCCTGATTTCACTAACTCCTGAATCTCCCTGTAGAAAGTCTGATCATTCACTTCCAGCAGACAGAGGAACAGATTGATGGATTTATCAGCTGGGAGTTGTTCATCACCTTTAATTTTATGTTTAATATAGTTGCGAAACTATTGATGATATCTCTGGTGTCCTCTGTGTGTGTCAGTAGATCCTGTAAGAGTCTCTGATTGGACTCTAGTGAGACGCCCAGCAAGAATCGCAGGAAAAGATCCAAGCGTCCATTCTGCAATGATTCATCAATTACTTCTTTGAGCCGCATCATGTCCAAAGACTTTTGCTGGGAGTGAAACTCATAGAAAGCTGCCAGAAACTCCTGAAAGCTCAGATGTATGAAGCAGTAGACTTTCTTCTGATGAATCACAGGTTCCTCCTTAAAGATTTTAGTGCAAATCCCAGAATACACTGAGGCATCAGTGACGTCTATTCCGCTCTCAATCAGGTCCTTCTCATAGAACATCACATTGCCCTTCATCAGCTGTTTGTGAGCCAGTTCAGCAAGTTTCAAAATCATGTCTCTGTTGGACTGCAGGAGTTTCTCTGGATCTCTCTCTTCATACTTCTGGTTCCTCATGTTGATCTGAATCAGCAGGAAGCGGATGTACATTTCAGTCAGAGTTTGAGGGATTTCTGCATTGAGATCTTGTTTCAGGATGTTTTGAAGCACAGTGGATGTGATGCAGCAGAAGATAGGTATGTGACACATGATGTGGAGGCTTCTTGATTTTTTAATGTGTGAGATGATTCTGCTGGCTTGATTCTCGTCACTGATTCTCTTCCTGAAATATTCCTCCTTCTGAGGGTCATTGAATCCCGAATTTCTGTCACACGGCTGATGTATTTGGAGGGGATCTGATTGGCTGCTGCTGGTCTGGAAGTGATCCAGATGTGAGCAGAGGGAAGCAGATCTCCTTTTATGAGGTTTGAAATCAACACACCCACTGATGAAGTCTCATTGACATCAGAAACTTTCTCATCAGAAAACATCTGTGTAATTCTGCATTCATCCAGACCATCAAAGATGAACACAACTTTACATTCGTCATAAATCTTTGAGTCCAGTTCTTTAAGTTCAGGATGAAAGTCCAGCAGAAGACTGTGAAGACTGCACTGATGATCTTTAATCAAGTTCAGCTCTCGAAATTGAAGCACAAACATGAAATCTACATCCTGATTGGCTTTTCCCTCGGCCCAGTCCAGAATTAACTTCTGCACTGAGACGGTTTTTCCAATTCCAGCGATGCCTTTAGTAAGAACAGTCTTGATTTGGTCTTTCTCCTCACATCCTGGTTTAGGTAAGGGTTTAAAGATGTCATTGCAGTATATTGGAATATCTAGTGAAAGTTGTGTTCTGGGTGTTTTCTCCATCTTTAAAATCTCATGTTCTTCATTCACCCCTTTAGCATCTCCCTCTATAATGTAGAGTTGTGTGTAGATCCTGTTCAGGAGGGTTTGATTCTCTTGTAGATTGATTCCCTCAAATAAGCGCTCATACTTGTTCTTCATTCTGGTTTTGTGAGTGGTTTTGACTGTCTTCATGGCATCACTCACTGCTTGGTAAGAATCCTGCAGGTCTCCAGTAACACCATTTTCCTCACTGCAAAAACATCAAAATGGAAAGAAATTACAGCATTTAGTCTACACTTCTCTGCACAATTGTTACACAGAAGTAGCTCTTTCAGGTATATGCCATGCTGACATGCCACATGGAAATATATTGTAAATGTATCTACATCTATGCATGTATCCTTTGTATAGGTAAAAATCTCACTTGGCTCCAGGGGTCACTGCTCTATTATGAATATAACAAGAACTCATACAGGGGCATTTACATCTTCATTTTTGGGGGGCATTTTTATTAATTTTGTTGGCATTTCCGACCTTGCAAGATGTCATTTTACACATCAGATTAGTTTGCTTGTTAAGCTTAATGGAGGTATTTCTCCTAAACTAGGTTGGCTCTATTGAGATATTTTAATAGTGATTTAATTTCACAGCAGTGGCAAACAATGTTGAAACTTAATGGCAAACATGACTGTTACCTGGCTGTCACTAAAAGGCAGGTCAAGAACACATGGATGCTGCTCGACTTGTGTGTGTTAACTGTGTTGCTGTCACTGTGTCTCATTGCCCTCAGAGGACACATTTGCAAAAAGGCCTAAAGAGCAGATGTTTGAGCACCAGTTGAGGTCTATCTGTGCATGTGCCTGGCATTAGCCAAAGCAGTTTTAATAATTGTATCCAAAATATTATGTTGTATAAATATTTATACCTAATATTGCATGTTCGTAATAGACAACACATCCACTCAATTGTATGTATAATACCCAAATTGTCATTAAAGTAATATTATGGGTTCAGCTCAATAAGTTAAGCTCAAACAACAGTACTAGTGGCATAATGTTGATAACCTCAAAAATCTATTTCAAATGGTTTTTCTTTTCCTTTACAGAAGCCACACAAAAAAAAAGTTGCTTACTGAACTTTTCTCTGTAATGTTATAAAATGTTACAGCTTCTGTGCCAACACAATACAACGCCTAAAAAACAAATATGACTATAAAATGATGATTTTGACAGCTAAGGTTTAACAAGTGTGTGTGTGTGTGTGTGTGTGTGTGTGTGTGTGTGTGTGTGTGTGTGTGTGTGTGTGTGTGTGTGTGTGTGTGTCTGTTTAAATAAGCTATCCTGAGTACAGAGAGAAGACAAAGCAATCGTTTTGTTTCTTAGCACTATCTGATGTTTCAGGTTCTTGTCTCAAATACTGGAAAAGGAATCTCACATGTGTTCAGAGGTCACAGCTCCACTTCTGAAATGTATGGGTTGACCCATTGAATTTGTAGACTTTATAGAACGCTGCTGGGACATGGTGCATCATCCTCTCCTCTCCTCTCATAGCGACAGTTCGCCTCTGTATCCATTATTACAGATGCTTTTCTGAAAACATTAAACACAGTACAAGGAAAGTTATTTTTATGAGGTTATATAGATAAACACAGTGTTAATTAAGTCACCTTTACTGAGGCAGATGCAAAAGCATAGTTTGTTGAAAAGAGTATGCCAGAAGTCTCCGGATGGTCTACTATTTCTGGTGGATATTCGAAGTGTGGATCCGTGCTCACTATAACAGCTAATATTACCCACAACCCACTGCACTTTGGAGGAGGAACTACAAACACGAGTAAAAAGTTTTAAAAACTACAAGAAAAGACAGATATGCGTGACCGACGGTGAGAGGTTTAGATAAAGGCTTGAGTGACTAATCAAAGTTTAACCTTATAAAAAATATATTAATTTAATGTTATCCATGTTATATTTCATCTGCAATAACAATGTGGACTTTTCTAAAGATCCGTTTGGCCATTAACTTTTAAATGCATCATTATGCATTAATATGAGGAGAGTCTCAGCATTAAAGACCCGTGACTGCAGATCAACGTGCTTCTGCATTTCTCTCTGATACAGTAGGAAATTAAATGAAATGTGGAGGATGTTAACTGTGATAAGATGATTGACAGGCCAGTTTACTGTGACAGGATATGACAGAGAGCAACCGTTAAAGACGTTATTTTATGATGTGATAGTATGTCCCAAAGCTTGTGTACTCTTCTGCTACACACTCTTTCTTCACTAAAAGAGTACATACTGTTAGGGTGTAGTAAAAGTAGGCGAATTGAGACGCAGCATTCGTCTTTGCACATCTGCTTTGTAAACACTGGGTCGGTACTTCCGCCGACGTCACGCGTGACCTTTCCAACGTGATTACGTAATGCGTGTGAAGCTAGTGCAAGACAAGTATTTGTGGTCAAAAAGTATATAAATTAAAAAAAAACTTTTAGAAAAGGACTAATCATTTGGCTAGATAAGACCCTTATCCTCGGCTGGGATCGTGTAGAGCCTTTGAAGCTGCACTGAAAAACCTCAAACTCAAAAACCTTAATTTATTTTCGACTGAAGAAAGAAAGACATGAACATCTTCGATGACACGGGGGTGAGTAAATTATCAAGGAAATGTTAATTCTGGAGTGAACGAATCCTTTAAAATAATGAACTTGATGTAGCTGAATTAATATAACAATCAATTAATCTGTTCGTCCAGCGAACACTTAGTATTGATCGTCTATCAACTCTCAGAAAGGATATTTTTCATGGGCACAGAAAAATATCTCTTTCTTAGTATGTAGCTGTGATCGATTCGTATCAATTGTAGTTAATATCTGTAAGAATGGGGCTTTATTAGTGCGGTTCATTGATTCGAGTAACTTTTTTGACATTTGGGTATAAAGTGTTTTAATTCTACAATATATGGTGTAAAAACTTCTGAGTGCTGCCCTCTTCAGGTTGAACGGAGGCTAGTGCAGTTGAATTTTCCTACTGGATGTTTGCGGTACTACGTGACGTAAGCAGGTTCCAGCTCACCACACCCTTGGTACGAGCTCACCACGCCCTTGGTACGAGCTACCACGCATAGTATTGCATCAGTTAGAATAGCTTCAAGTTAGCGTAGATTTATCTGTATTTAGTACAGTGGTGAGGAGGGTACGTAGGTGTAGTGTTGCTGGTTGCAACAGCACTGCTGGACTGCATAGCTTTCCAGCAGACTTGGAAATTAGGTGCCAGTGGTTGCATGCACTTGGCCTGGAAGACTGTGAGTGGAGTGGAGATCTCTCGAGTGGAGATTGCTTATGGGCTTCTTCACACAGCTCTCGCTGAAAAGCGACGCAGTGCCAAATGCTGCTCCTCCTGCATGGACTCCACCACCGCAGCGGCGTCTTGATGCGAGTGATCATATATATTTTAATCACAATTTATGGTTAGGCTAAATAGATAATATAGCTACAGCTTCCTTCCTATTATTAGTTTTTAGGTCAACATGTTTGATTTTGAGTGTTGCTTTGGCCAGAATATCCACCTGCTCATTTCCCTCCACACCACATGAGCAAGAACCCAAAGGAAGCATGTGGATAAACCCTTTAGCTCCATCCTATAAGGAATATGTCATTGATGATATTGGATCTAAATAATGATTTGCCAGATTTAATACTCATAAGTGCAGACAAACTATCAGATGCAATAACAGTATTATTTGTTTGCAATCCACTGCAGGGCCAATAATATTGCAGTCAATTCTGTGGTATATACTGACACATGATCTGATACATTCAACTTCTTAAGATTTGATTCTGCTGCTGACATGTACGCTACACATCCATAGTCAAAGACGGAGCTCATGAGTCCCAGTATATATTTTGTAGAGCTGCTCTGCTTGCTCCCCACTCTTGTCCTGACAGACAACGAAGTATATTGATGACCTTTTTACATTTGTTCTAAACTTTGTCTAAATGAGTATTCCATGTGAGCTTCTCATCAAACCAAACCCCAAGAACAGTTAACTGTTTTAACTTGCTCAAGTGGTTGTTCATATAACTTCAAGAAAATAGGCGTGATTTTATGCCTCCTTGAAAAACAAATCACCTGTGTTTTTGCTACAGATAATTTGAATCCCCATTTTTCCACAGCAACTATTGCAGCTTGCATTTTCTTATTGACATACAACACATTTCGGCCTCTTACCCACAGAGCCCCATCATCTGCGTACAAAGATTTCCCTACGCTTTGTTCAACCTTGAAAGAAGATGTCATTTATCATTATGTTGAATAACAGCGGGCTACACACACTACCTTGTGGAGTCCCATTCTCCACCTTATATACACGGGAGTATTCTGCGCCTACTCTTACTTGTATTTCCCTGTAAAATAAAAAGTTCATAACCCAATTATATGTTCTACCACCAATACCCAATGACTTCAACTTAATAAGTAACCCTTCTTTCCAGAGCATATCATATGCTTTTTCTACATCAAAAAATACAGCAACCAATATTTCTTTGTTGGTCTGTGCTTTCCTGATGTCTGATTCTAAGCACAATATTGAATCCATTGTATTCCGACCCCACGGAACCCACTTTGGTATGGGTACAGAAGAGCTTTGCGCTCTAGAAAATATGTTAAACGCTCGGTGACCATTCGTTCCATAATTATGCATAAATGAGAAGTTAATGCATTAGGTCTGTCACTAGAAGGGTCTGACTGATCTTTTCCAGGTTTTGGAATGGACACTATTATTGCTTGTTTCCAAGCTAAAGGAAGTTGGCCAATATCCCAAACTTTATTAAACAATCCCAACACCATGTCCGGTCATGTGTGCCAACATTCCATAACATACACCATCTTTCCCTGGAGTGGTCTGACGAGCATCGTAATTGCTCTTCTTAGCTCAAACATATTAAACGGTAGATCTAACGGATCTCCTGACATCTCCCTTTTCTTTGTTATTTTGGGATTCTCCATTAAGATTCTACCTCTACACTGCCTAGCCTCATCTGTGAGATTACATGCACTATGAACCCTTTCAAATGTTTGTGCAAGAAGTTCCGCCTTTTCTAAATATTGACAGCCAATTTGTTCCCAGTGCTCAACACTGGTATTTCATAATTTCTTCTGATCCCCCCCATTCTTTTAATCATGCCCCACACATCTGACAGCTGTACTTCCCTTCCAATAGTGTTACAATATTTCCTCCAAAAGGTTCTTTTTTGTGTTCTTATTGTCCTCCTCACTAATGCCTGGGCCCTTTTATACTGGATTCAAGCTACAGAGGTTTTGACGGAACAAGATGTTTTTATAGCCACCGTTCAACCTGAAGAGGGCAGCATTCAGACGTTTTTATGCCATATATTGTAGAATTAAAACACTTTATACCCAAATGTAAAAAAATGCAGGCTACTCGACTCAATGAACAGCACTTATAAAGCCCCAGTCTTACAGATCATTAACTAACAAAAGTTGTTTTAGGGTTAAGTTACCCTTTAAAGGGACGTTGATTCACAAGCAGGGACCAGAATCAGACTCACTAGAATGTGCACCAAAGTTTTGACTAAATTACGAACACATAACTAATCTCAACAAACAGATACCACAATCATGGCTAAAATGGAAAGTGAAGGAGAATGAACACAAAGTTTGTTGGGCAAGGGGGTTTGCTGGATTATTCATTAAATTTAATGAATAATTGTGTGTTTGACTAATCCAGACGCTACACTAGTGTGCTTTAATGTTTAACTAAGAAGTTTGTGTCTTTATATTAATGTCCCTCCTATTTCCCTAGTTGACTACTGTAATCCATATTAAATACATTTATACTCCTATAGTAATAGTCTTATACAGAATGGAAATAAACCCAATAGAGAAAAACCTCAATCAACACAAAATGTAAGTAAAAAAAAAGTTTTTAATCTCTTTAAGATTTATTAAACAAAAAAGAGAAAAAACAAAACAAATGAGTAGATATCAAAAAAGACTGGAATGAAATATCACATTGACTGTGGAGTATATTACTTTTTTTAAAATACCTTTTAAACTACTGATCAGTCTTTCATAGAAAAAAAGTTTGTTTCAACAACGCCAAACAACAGTATAAAACACCAAAACGTCGCATAAAGTAGAAAGTAAAAGATTAGAATAACAGTCAATATACAAGCGTGAGCCACACACACACACACCAGTCAATCATACACACCCCAGGGGAGCGTTGGTGCCTTTACAACAGCGTATCTGGCCTCTTCACTCTAATGAGCCAAAATAAATCAACAGATCAGATTTCCTCCTGTAGTCTCCCTGGTATCGGCAGAGGACGGCGCGCTTCTCTCCACGATGAAAGGACAGAACCAAATGAACCAGTCTTCACAACACTTATTAGCCTACACCTAGGACTAACATTTGAGTATAACACACTTATTCAGCCGTTATATGCTATTATAGGCTTAAACTCCCAAGACCCCCACGGAACTCTCTCTTACGATCAGCAATTCTCCTTCTCTCTCGTCCTCTCTCTTCATCCCTTTTTTTGGGCGGTTCACACCAGTTGTGCATTATAGCCACTCACTATGAACTTTAATCACTAACAGTTACCCACTCCCCATCCCCCCTGCTCAATAATTGCTACAGTCAGCGATGCGTGTTTGACTCCTCCTGCTTGAAAAAACAAACTAAACAAACTAAAATCACATCCTATTAATTATTAAACTGTGTTCTCCAAATATCTGAAGTAAAGCTGCTCTTGTTTCCCCCTCTCTCCAATCAGAATTCCCTTATATTCACAGTCAAAAAATAACCAATCACCAATAAACATGCTGGGCAAAAACACGCACAGCATGTACAGGCGAGTAAATTTTTTGCAAGTACATGCAAAACAAACTTTATAGTTTAGCGTAACTCTTAAAGGGGCAGTACATCAAATAACACACAGACACTGTTATGATACTATTTGAATCATAAAACTTTTGCTGCTGAATTAATCAGTAATTGATCATTAATTGTTTCCTTCTCATTCTCAGCAAGACTTGTAAAGCTGGAATGGGTGTCATCTTTACTGCTCCACAACACTGTCTCATAGCTTGAGCTCGTATTTTATTGAGTTTTTCCACAAGGTAGGCTATACCATATGATATACCACACTACCATAATCAAATACAGACCGGATCAGTGCCACATTAATACAGTAGCCTAGTCAACATTTGAAGTGGATCAAAACCTTTCATCAAAGTTATACATGAATTTTGAACAAAACCCGTTCTTGTCTTAGGACAGCTTTGATTAACATTTTTGATCCACTTCAAATGTTGACTACTGTAGTTCTGTAGTTGACTACTGTATCTGACTACTGTAGCCAGCAGCCATATCACCCTGTAGCCCAAGACTGGTTGCCCACTGAAGCTAAGCAGGGCTGAGCCTGGTCAGTACCTGGATGGGAGACTCCTGGAAAAACCAGGTTGTTGCAGGAAGAGGTGTTAGTGAGTCCAGCAGGGGGCGCTCACCCTGTGGTCTGTGTGGGTCCTAATGCCCCAGTATAGTGATGGGGACACTATACTATCAAAAAAAGCACTGTCCTGGATGAGACGTTAAACCGAGGTCCTGACTCTCTGTGGTCATAAAAAATCCCAGGATGTCCTTTGGAAAATATAGGGGTTTAACCCCGGCATCCTGGCCAAATTTGCCAATTGGCCTCTGTCCATCATGGCCTCCTAATCATCCCCATATATACTGATATATACTGATTGATGATTATACTTCATCACTCTGTCTCCTCTCCACCAATAATGTGTGGTGGGCGTTCTGGCGCAATATGGCTGCTTCATCTAGGTGTTGCTGCACATTGGTGGTGGTTGAGGAGATTCCCCCTTCTATGTAAAGAGCTTTGAGTGCAAAGAAATTTGCTCTCCACTTACTCAAACATCTCATGATGTTTAACTCCTTCTGACTTTCCCCACTATTTGTGTTCTATTCCCCACATTATATGTTCATCCCATGTATACGTTTCGTATCAAAATAAATACCTAAAAAATGAAAAACCTTCACCCTCTCCAACAATCTCATACATCTTCAGATTCACTTCTGGAACAATCCTTTTTCTTGAGAAAATTACTGTCTTAGTTTTCTCCGCTGAGAATTTGAATCCCCAATTTATGTCCATTGTCTAATTGTTTCTTGAATCTTCCTATTAATATATAAAATATGCCTTCCTCTTTTCCCGAGAGCCCCGTCATCTGCAAAAAGAGATCTATCTATATCTTGCTGTACTTGATTAAAAACATCATTGATCATTATTGTAACGGTCATCAGCTGGAGTGCCCTTGAGAGCCACCTGAGGGCACTCCACATCAGACTATCATTATTCACTCACTACTACATTTCCCATAATTCACTGCCCGGACTCATCATCCCTGATTATCACATTCACCTGTCTCATTATATTGTTTAGTTCACCCCATATAAGCCTGGTTCACCTCATCATTCCCTGCGAAGTCTTGTACGTTTCCACTGCATTTCCTTTGTTGTCGTTATTCCTGGTTCCTGATCTCTGCCCGTGTTCTGGTTTTCCTGTTTTTTGCCTCACCCTCTGGATTTGTCTGTTTGTTGGATTGCCTGCCTGTGTATGACCTTTGCCTGGATTTTGACTACGATTCCGTATAACCCTTTAAATAAACTGCATTTGGATCCTTAACCTTCGTGTCTCAGAGCAGTAAGTAACAATTATAGAAAAAAATAATGGTCTTATTACACTCCCTTGTGGAGTTCCATTTTCTGGAATCTATTTGATACTTCATTTCCTATTCTTACCTTGATATTTCTGTTTGCCATACAATATTTTATCAAGTTGTATAGTCTTCCACCTATATTCATTATTTTAGTTTTATCAAAAGTCCCTCTCTCCACATCATATCATAATAAGCCTTCTCGACATTGAAGAATATGCTATTACAGAGTCTTTATTTATCTGCGTTTTCTAGTTTTATTTTCCAAACATACAATGGGATCCATTGTTCCTCTTCCTTTTCTAAAACCACTTTGATATTTAGATATTAATCCTCTCTTTTTACAATAAATATGTCAACCGTTCCGTAATCATCCTTTCCATAATTGTACAAACATTCAATGTAAGAGCTATTGGTCTATAATTAGAAGGGTTTGAAGGGTCTTTTCCCTGCATTCTTACAGGAGTTGTTATAGCTTCTTTCCAAGCTTTCGGTAGTCTTCCTTCCTCCCACTCTCTATTATAACCTGTTGTCTAGTTACCCAAGTGCCCTTAATATACCATATCAGAGCACCACCCAATGGACAAATATATAATTGCATGAAAATGGCTCATACAGGTCTAGTACCCAAAACTGTATTAACACAGTATTATCAGCCCAAGAGGCAGATGGAGGAAGCAGGGAAGAGCAGAAAGCAGGAGACAAAGTGATGGTAAAATGAGCAGAGTTTATTGAATAATGTGTTTCAATGCTATGACTTCGTCTGACCAGCACAAATACAACAAGTGTTATTATAACACAAGCAATAGTGGTGTAAATTACTGCTTCACAACATCATCCTGTGACGTTAAACCCTTGAAATGGAAACATTCTCTTATCTCTCAAATAACCACTTGAAACTAAAAGAATTTACAACTAAACAATGGAAAAATAAAATAACTGATCAATGAATGATTATTATAAATGATTACATTTAATTTAATAATAAAATGATTAGATAAATGAATTAATGAACATAAAAAAGAAAGAAAATAAAACACAAATGTATGGTTGTGAAGAAACCCCTTGGATCCTTCACCTTTAAGAGTAAAAAGTGGGAAGTAGGAAGAATTAGATGCGTTTTAGTCGATCGTAACACAAGTGACGTGACGCTAAATACATTTGTAAACAGGGTCTAAAATGTTTTGAGCTTGTCCACTTTCGATCACTTCCAGAGGTAAACGCATTCGACCGGATTGCTTTCATAGTGTAAACGCTCATGTGGTCGATCTACGTCTACTCTCCGCCTACTGAGCTAATGCGTAAACATTATCAGAAGCGCGCTAGTCAGACGGGATTTAAACTTTGTCGGCTGAAGACACAAGTTTGGTTTTTAAGATGAAAAACGTACCAAGCACAATGTTCACTCACCATTCCTGATTTCTAACACACACTCACAGCATTCGGCGTGATCTTGCGGCGGTCGGAGCAGAAACGAAAGCTAATGCACATGTTTTCTGTCATTTTCGGTTGCGTTTATTATGCGTTTAAGAAACTTAACGCCTGGCCATCTGTAAGCTTGACTGTTTGTGGATTGATATGAAATGGTTACACTTTACAATAAGAGTCTATTTGTAGCATTAACAAAGGTTAATAAACGTATTGTTCATTTGTTGATTTCAACATTTACTAACAAATTTTTACACTTTAAAGTTGTTTCTCTTAACATGAACTAGAATGATCAAGTTATACTGTAATATATTAATATTTTTATATTCAGCTTCATTTTTCAGTACTGTTTTTAAATTTTTATAATAAAGTTCAGCACAATTTTATGTCTTGTTTTCACTCAGAATCCATTCCAAAAACTATCGGTTGATTAATCGGTTATAGGCCAGTGAGGTCCAACCTAGTTATCGGTAAAATCCACTATCGGTCGACCTCTGGTTCAACATCACACAGAGACACTGAATTAGTATAAAGCACAAATCCTGCATAGAGGGGTTCAGTGAAATGGTGTTGAATGTGTGTAAGTGTCTGAGTGCGTGTGTGTCAGAGATGCTGTAGAAGGAGAGAATGCCGGCCGGCTCGTCCACATACACTCCTACTCTGTTTAAGGGAGGTGATGGGGGAGGTATGTGTGTTCCCATATTATCATGCCAGGCGATCAGTTTCTCCCCAAAGCAGCTCAGAATCCAGGATTTTTCATTGGCTCCGAACCTACAGTCAGTACTTTCTCCTTTCCTGTTGATTCCTTTATATGACACTACCATATCACCCAACCCACTCCATTCAGCCTCCCAGTAACAGGTCCAGTCAGACGCTCTTTACACAGAACCTGCGGAAGGCCGTCAAATCTCTCTGGATGATCAGGATGTGACATCGGTTCTGGATTACATACCAACTTTTTGTTGCCCTCTACAATGGAGAGACGATTGTGGACCGTGTTTGGATCCAATGTGAGATCAAAGAAATCTGGACACAAGAAAACAAAATTAATAAGACCCCAAAATATGTTCAAGAATCAGATTGGCCTTGGATCTACTTTTTGGTTCCACATTAATATTTTGACCGCATGTACAGTCAAAAAATTTTATATTCGAGACGTTATTCTGTAAATAATGACCTTATGTAAAATGGTGTACTATGAAGAAAAAGTATGTGTGTTGACCTACATTTTTGTAGTTCTGCTTTACTCATGGTCTCTCCGATATAATCCATAATCAAAGACATGATCCAGACTGTCAAAGCAAAAAAAAGAAGCATAATGTGCCATGTTCTATTCATGTGACTCACCAAAAATGTTGAAGAAATGGAAATAAAAGTCTTAAAAACACAACACAACGAACAAAATACAGTAAATAATCGTTAAATATAATAAATCATATTTTTCTGTCCATCCTTTACTAAACAATTTTTTTGTAGTTTATTAAGGGCCAAACACCAAAGGTACGAAGGCACCTATTGTATCCGTAAGATTTCTTCTTCTGCTGCTGCTGCTGTTGCTCTTTAGCAGCCTATAAAGTTACTGTGGGAAGTTATTAAATTTGGCAAACAGATAGAGGACAGTCTGAACATTAACCACAGCAAATTTGGAGTCTTTCAATCAAAACTAAAAGCGCCACCAACTGTCCAAATTTGCACTTATGCTTGTGCCAATAACTTTTGAACTGTAAGGTTTTGAAGAAAAATTGCACCATATGGCATCATTTTCCGTAAATTTTCAAAAAACTTTTATTGAACTCATCCTACATGGTTGGTCCATTTTTCACCATCATTGGCTCATATCATAATCAGACCGTGCTGGCAAAAACTTTCGAAATCAAAAGATTTCAATAGACCAAACGGTTCTTATTTAGCGCATCAACAAATTAGACGAAGAGCACACCAAAATTAATGTAAAGCTACAGTATATCTCTGCAATGCTTCAGCATATTCAGACCAAACTTGGTGTGTGTTATGTCTACCATGGCCTGAGGGTACTTGCACAGTTTATGCACAGCACCACTTACTGGGCATGAGATAGGAGATTTTTAAAAACAAACAAAAAAATAATATTGAGGCAAAGAATAGTATTTTATGCAATCTCTTGGCAAAGCTACTGCCTATTGCATTAAAACTTGATTTGTCAAATCGTTACTATGTTCTGATGCTCGCTGCCATGCTTGCTTAGCTCATCACTTTGCTTCTGATGCGCTTGGCCCCCCTAATTGCTGCTTACAGCTATATTTTATATGGATCATAATAACCCTATATTAAATGTGTAATCCACAACTTTCAACACTTGCAGCCACATAAATCTGAATAAACGTGCACATTAAAATTGGATTCAGATGTAAATCAGTTGTTTAAACCTTTGATAATCTGTTAGGAAAAACTGACAAAAACATTGTCAGTGATGGGTAAACTTCAATATCGTCATTGTCGCCCAGAAACCATGTATCTCCATTTTCGATTAATTTTTCATAAATCAATGCTATTGGTCACTTTATGTCTGTCTGTTGATTTTACAACTATTTAACCACTGAAAAGTATTAAAAGAGCTTGGAACTGAAACTGTAACTCCATTACGTCTTCAAACTGTCAGTCCATCTTAAATGAAGTACCGCACACAGTTTGGTGACGGTATGCTTGTTTGCGATGCAATAGTAAATAAAGAACTGGTTGTTTAAATAAGTAGCCTACAGCGTTTTCCTTACTCCAGAAACACTATGTCTAAGGCTAATGTTTTATGTACTTGAGGAGTGGAGAAGAGTCTTTAGTTTACCATTTGCCATCTAGTCATAGCCAATACAATCTTAATTAGCATTTCGGCCAAATGTATTCAACTACAGAAAAAAAACTGAGCCCCCCATAGCTACAATAAACATTGTTAATCTGTATGTTGATGAAAACTAGGGCTGGACGATATGGCCAAAATATATATTACGATATATTTCTTAAATTGGTCGATACAATATAATTCCGATATCGATATGAACAATATAAAAGCCTCAGGAAAGACTGCCAAGAACACCCACAATGAATGTCCTGTACCATACAAACTTCTGAAAAATGTATTTGCCAAGTCTTTGAAACCTCCTCCTATAAAAGTATAAAATATTTTAGAAATAAAAATGGAACAAATTAATTATTGTTAATATTTTATTTGTATTTAGCCTTCATACAAACAAGAAATGTGAAATCACCATCAAATAATAATAATAAGAGTCAACTTATTAATATTAAAATCTTTAACTTTAAACTATAAGCTAACATAGGTTGATTATATTATTCTTATAGATTCAGCCAGGATAAAGAATATGAAAATTGCTCAGAGTTGCTACTAAAAAAACAAAAACAAAAAAAAGTGAGCAACAACAAAAAACACATGTTGCTGAGGGACATTTTGAGTGTTGATGACAACCTGAATTCATTCCGATGGATGAATCTGAATAGCAGCGTTTCCACTGTCAGGCCAGTGCGAGCCAGGGCTTTAAACAGAAAACTAATCAGAAAGAAAATACTGGAAACAGCGTGATCACAAAACATAAAAGAGAACGTTTGCTGGCATTTTTATTGTTTACTTGAATATTTAAAACCAAGCATCGATGTTTTACCACAGGTTTACAATAAAAAGTGATACATTGATCACAATTAATTAATTTATGTCAAAATTGTACATTAGTCACACAGAAATAAATTATGCTACCGTTAGGTCTATTTCACAAAAGAAAGAGGACACACTTACTTATTCAGTCGAGGCTGTTTCTGTTTATTTGGAAGTTACAGGACATATTTAGGCTACGTCACATTTAGAAAGAATGATAATTTCTACAAATATGCCACCAAAAATATGACCTGGGGAGCTTTAGTACTCTCTCGAGTCCCAGTGGCTACATATTTTCAGAGAAACAGGAAGCTCCCGAAAAAAAGTTGCTTTATTTTATGATAGTCCGGTATAAAGAGACGAGACGTAGGCTACTGACAGATCAAATAAAAACATGATTGTGATAGCCATTATGATTTGCGTTCATATTTACCATGTTTACTATGGTAATGGTTAGCGTGCATAGTCTTTTGCATCGGGTATACATATTTCTACCTTGTACAGTGATCAGAATCCAGATCGGATCACAAACAGAAGGCAATCAAACATGAAAGTGAATTTTGAGGTTTTGATGTTAGCTGACAGAATCATCCGGCGTTGCCGTGCCGTCTCCCGGCTCAGGTAAACCCCGCCTCTGTTCGAATCGTAACCACTCCTCTAGCCCGAGCTGGCCCGCTTTGGAAGGTATTCGACGGGCCAGAAAATCCTGGCCGTTGTGTGCGGTGCTGCTTATATTTATCACGCAGTAAAAATGAAAACGTAAACGTAGCCCATGCCTGTGATGTCTTGAAATATCGGAAATGTGTTTAAAAATCATATCACCGTCATTGAAAAAAATCATATCGCGATATATATTGATATTTAATTATTGTCCAGTCCGAATGAAAACTAATGCAATGTACTTACTGTCTCAGAAATGGCTGGTCTAATGACAGACACAATGCTTAACTTCTACATTATCTGGCCAAAAACCTTGTAACTGCATCTGAGCTTGATTTTGGTAGAATGTTAATATATAATGGCACATGTCTGACCATATGTAAAGCCACAATACCAACTAATTATTTCAAAACTACAGGGTTTTTAACAGGGTCAATTTTTTTCTGAAATTGGATTTGGACATACAAGATTTCCATCTGGCAGTGACGATATATAGTTTCAAAATTTTACTATTTTAAAATTACCTCAACTTCTCCAGTTGGCACTTTAGACTCTTCAGTGGACCAGCTTCACTCCTGAATCTTTCAAGTTATTGATATTCGGGTCTAGTTCCTTAAGACAGGAGTTTGATGACTGTAGATATGAGCCACACTTTCACTGATCAGTGAACTTACAGATGGACAATCTGAAATAGAACAGTATATTATTACGTAATTGAGCTTTATGTGAGCACCACACCCTTTGTTACTAATGCTTGACAAAACATTGCGTTATAATTAAGCAAAGCTTTCAGTAAGCAGTGTGACTTTCAGTAAAATGTGTTCATAGTAGTATAGTTCTATGACCTATAGACCTTATGTAGCCCCGCCCCTTTTCAGCGCTGCGCTCGTTGTCTTTTGACTTCCGGTCTGTATTTTACATTTACATTTAGTCATTTAGCAGACGCCTTTATCCAAAGCGACTTACAAGTTAGGACTCAATTCAGCGAGTCATCATAAAGAGGCAAAAGCAACAACAACGCGAGAAGTGCTCAAAATACGAAGTTCAGGTATTATTCAGAGTAGCATAAGCCTGATAAGTGATGTTTCAAAGGCAAAAACATCTTTTTTTTTAATCTTTTTTTTTATGAGGTTAAGTGCTCACGGAAGAGATGCGTTTTTAGCTGTCTTTTGAATGTTGTCAGGGATTCTGCATTCCGGATGAGGCTGGGGAGAGCGTTCCACCAGCATGGAACTGTGAATGAGAATGTTCTGGAAAGTGATTTTGTGGCTTTCTGTGAAGGAACCACGAGACGTCGCTCGTTGACCGAGCGTAGGTGTCTGGTAGGGATGTAGACTCGTAGGAGTGAGTGAAAGTAGGAGGGAGCTGACCCTGTGATAGTTCTGTAAGCAAGCGTCAGTGCCTTGAACTTCATGCGAGCAGCTAGAGGTAGCCGCAGTATCAAAGTCCCATCCATACTCCCATAAACTCAATCGCATTAGAATTTTTTTAAGCTCCAATTTTGATGTCTGCTAATTGTACAATCACAGTTATGGAAAATCAAAAGTTAAAGTTAAAGTTCAGTCTCCTCCCAAAGCTCCCAAAGCTCCCAAAGCAGTCTGCTGGTGCCTCTGTGACTATACTTCACTCAGAGAGCTGTCAATCACAGCTGTCAATCATGACGCCACACCTTATTTTTATAGAATCAAATAGCAACTAAAACCAAACTTATTAGAAAAACGAACACTTGAACATACATAAGCGTGATAAGAGCTAGGCTGCCTAAAATGACAGAAACCATATTTTATAACCATCACTCTTATTTGAACTTGATAAACTGTATCATTAGAAAGCTTGGATATATTAGAACACTGTTTTATGAGAAAACTCTGTTACAGTGACAGTAATTTCTTAATATATGTTATCTAGAAGACAAAAATAGGTCGTATTTTGGCATTTTGAATACAATTCATATTCAGCCACGTCTGCTGAGGTTTAAAAGTCTTCACTAAACTGCATCCATTATTGCGTTTAGTCCAAAAGTGTGCATATTTAGATAAATGTTTATATAGACTATACTTACACGTTTCATATTTCTTTAGACAGAATCACTTCTATTATTTTCTGATGAGCAGCGGCTTCCACTGTGCTTCTCTTCCGCGATCGCTGTTATGACTCAGATAAAGATCATTCCCTGCACGTATTCAACTCATATCACGTGTGCATGGGACGACTCCTGTCCATGGTCATGTGCACACTAGCCTAACCAGACATCTGCAACTTTTACATCGTCCAGACTGCATTCTACTTGTCCCTGACAGCTGCTGAAAAAGGTTTGAATCAACAATGAATCAGTGTTGACTGCTAAATTCTGCGTTATGTTCTGCAATGTGTACTTCCGAGGGTTAAAGTCATCGGTTCATTTCTTGATTTCATTTCTCCTTAATTATTGCCCTGTTTTGATCCGTTTTCCTGGAAAATTTATTTATTTTTTATTTTATTTTATCATCGTTATTTTGTTTTAAGGAGAAAAAAAAATGGTGCTTATCAACCTTGAATGACATGGTAATAAAATGATATCACATTATTTGGGCAGTAAAATTTTGGGCGTTTTTTTCTTGGAGTGGGCGGGTTTTGGCAGTAGCACCTCACTGCAGTACACGAGATCCAGGGGGCGGAGTTGGATCCAGATCTAAGGGGTGGAGATTGGTAGGTTTAGGGGTGGGTTTAGGGATCAGGGGGTGGAGATGGGTATGTTTAGGTGGGATGAGTTGGATCCGGATCCAACTCCTCCCCCTGGATTTCGTGTTCTGCAGTGAGGACCATCTCGGTTTTGGTGAGCTTTTGGGCTGGAAATCACCGTCCCAATCTGGCAACACTGTCTTTGTAAATAACTAACCCAGAGAAACGTTCATAAACATGAAACATGAAGCTACTAAACATACGATAACGATTGTATGTGATTTCTATGCGCTTTGGGGTATTTTTTTTATAATAATAATAAACGACACATGAGAAGTGCGATTAGCTGCAAATAGCATCAATAACATTGGCCTATAAATCTACATTCGATCGCAACCGGAAGTCATTAAAAAGACTGCAGCATAAAGTTGGGTTGATGTTGGATAGGCTATTGATACTATTGACTGTAAGTCATTCTCTTCAAATGCTATTGAAGTTAGAAACGTATGTCACTCGAGAGACGATATTTGCGTTCAGCGACAAAAAACAACTTTATGCCAGTGTCCATAAAAAGAGCCAAAAGTTTGTCATATGCCCACCATTAGATGGCGCCCCAGCTCTATTAAATTCGATTAAATGTCTGTTTACCCATTACTGAATAACACCACCGTACGGCTCAAGTTTTTTTTTAGCACAGTTGGTTGATTTTTTTAGCACAGTTGATTAGGCTACGATTCACATAGCATATTTAAACATGAATTTGAGATTCTGGGTTGCGTGCTTTATGTCACCACAGCCAACCCAGCCCTGACTCACCCGCAGTAAGTATAGAGGCAGATGTGTGTGACATGACATGATATGAAGGCCAAATACACTGTAAAAACTGATAAGTTATGAACACATATATTTTACATTACTTTAACTCAACAAAATAAGTTGAGCAGGCTTCAGATTTTTTAAGTCAGTTGAATGTAATTTAAGTTGAAATACTAAAACAGCCAAGTTGATTGTACTTAGAAAATTTGAGGCAAAAACTTTTTCTTTTGTTTTTACATGTATAGTAACATGTATAGTGTAACCTACTCAGAAGTCCTCTGCATTTAACCCATCCAAGTTAGTGCACACACATTAGGAGCAGCGAGTAGTGAACACACACACACACACACACTGCAATCATGTATATCTTTGGCCTGTTTTTACTCAGACTGTAAACGTTAAATGCACATACCTTGTTTATTTTGTCATAAAAAGCTCATGAAAATGTGAACAGGTAACATTGCACCACAATAAAATAAACAAATGTAACACTTTATGTTACAATGTCCTTGTTACACGTTACATGTACTTACTGTAATAATAACAGTAAACTATGCATGATTGCATGCAACTAACCTTCACCTTAAATGTATAAGTACACCGTAACAAGGATCTTTAAAATAACATGCATATATCAGTAAAGCACGCGTCCTGTGAGTCAACATGACCCTTCACAACGCACGTGCGTGTTTGTGGTCTAGAGACATACTTTGAAGGACAAGACTGCTGATAAATGACAAAGAAGGAAGCTATTTATGTATGAATATATAATATTATTGTTATTATTTGGCTATTTATAATAATACTATTGTTTTGTAGACACTTTGCACAATATCTCCTTCTGTGTTCTACAGAAAAATCCATTTAGTCAATACTTGCAGTGACTGACAGATGAGGTCAGTCATGTGCTCATTGATGCAAAAAAAAGAAAAGAAAAAAGAAAGTAACAAGGATACCTTAAAATGTAACCGAAACAAATATATAATTTTAATTTCAGTAAAAAAACATTTAAAAAAGAAATTAGCACTTTTATTCAGCAAGGACACATTAAATTGATCAAAAGTGACAGTAAGGACATTTATAATGTTACAGAAGATTTCTATTTTAAGTAAACGCTGTTCTCCTCAAATGTTCTGTTCATCAAAGAAGCCTGAAAAAATGTATCACTAAAAAACAAAAAAGCATATTCAAAAATAAAAATCAGAAATGTTTCTTGAGCAGCAAATCCTCATTTCAGAATGGTTTCTGAAGGATCATGTGACACTGAAGACTGGAGTAATGATGCTGGAAATTCAGCTTTGATCACAGGAATAAATTACAGTTTAAAAAATATATTCAAATAAAAAAATTATTTTTAATTTCCAATAATATTTCACATATTACAGTTCATCAAATAAATCAGTTGGTGAGATTAATAGATGTATGATCCCCTTTTTTTTTTTTTTTTTTTAAAGAAAAAAAAAAGAGTTTGTTTTTTTTTAAAAATGTCATTTTCCAAAAAAAAAAAAAAAATTTTTAACTGTCTCAGTTCGTGATGTCAAATGGCACCTCCGTTTGTGTGTGAGGCTGGTTTGTGCGTTGAATGCAAAAAAACTTCACAGACACATTTCCCGTCCATCATATTTCTCTGTCCATGTGATGCAGAACATGACGTGTCGTGTCTGTGAAAAATAGCCCTTTCTGGGATCCAGTAACAGTGCAGACGGCTTCCTTTAAAGGACAAAATAGATATGTCAAAATTTGAAATATTTTCCAATTCATACTCAAAAATGTCTTCATGTTTGTTTTTGAAAAACATTGATGCCAATGTTACTGGTTTTAAACTTAAATTTGGATTTAGTGACTATGTCAAGTGGTGTAACCGTGACCTTGATACTCGGCCATGAGGGTCACATGACAACAAAATGGTTTCCTGTTACACCAAATTGTCAATCAGAACAATCAACACAACCATCCCATCAATTTCCCATGGACATTTCCCATGGACACAGTGACCTACAAGTCCCGTCCTAATTTTTTTTCAAGAAGCTGTTTCACTCAGATATACAATAGGGAGGTATATAATACTTTGCAGCCGGAAATTGTTTGTATCTCTTAGTTATTTGGGATTTACCAGTACATGCCTTAAACAAATAGAACAACTCAATGCCCCGCTTTCGAAGAAACTGCTCCCAGCGCCCCTGAGAGAAACGCTATTCTACATAGTATAAATATGGGTAGTATGAATGAAATTTGGACATACTACAGCCGCCATGTGGTTATTGTCATGTGACCTACAAGCGTCAGTCGCTTCATTTCCATTCATAAATCCTCTCCCGTGGCCTCATGGGATAGTAAAGTGTCCATCAAATGCACATTTCAGAATCTCGCCAGAAGTAGAAGATCATCCGGAGACTTTTTGTCTGCTGTTTTTCCGAAACTGTGTATTCTTACACACTACTCTGTTGGCGTACTGTTTTTTGCATACTATATAGTAGGGAAGTAATCGATTTCCGGCTTGGCATTTCACAACTTCCATTTCATGTCAAGTCATATTACCCAATGATGCAATGTTTATTACAGTAATTTACTGGCCAATTTACAGTTACTTTTCTAAACCACTACAGTAATGGTTAAAGTAATAATGGTTAAAGTAAAAGCATATACAGTATCTCTAATATATTCATCTTTCTGTGATATTTCAGCTGTTTTTTTCTCCTGAATGGTTACAAATGGGTGAACATCAATATAAAAAATCTTGTCTCAAGGACAACACATGATTGACAGATTTTTTTGGATCAAGAAATGGATTTCAACATGGGTCAATTTTATTAGAAAAAATAAATAGCTAAAATACATACCATTATGTACGTAAGAAACACATAAGATTTGAATACATTTTGTGTATTAAATAATCAAAACTATTTTTGTTATTATTTCAAGCAATGTTTTACCAATTTAGCATGATTGCAACCCTTTTTGTAGCTCAACCACTAGCAGATGAGGTTAGCAATAGCAAGATCCTGGTCTGATTCCCAGAAAACATGACAAATATATGCCTTGAATGCACTGTGTAGAAAGCAGCAGGGACTGGATTTAAGATAATTGTTTTGTAATCAGAAATACAAAGATACTTTTTAAAATCTCTTATTATAGCCCGTCGTTTTTTGATATTAGATGATGAATGAATGATAGATACATAAAGGATCAGAAAATGTTTGGTGTGGAACTCGGTGTTGAGTCATTACAGTCCAACAGGATACAGACTCATCGAGCTCATCTCTCACAACAGGCTGTGCCATGATACTGTCAACACACACACACACACACACACACACACACACACACATCTGAAACGCTTCAGGGAATCAGTGTGAGCTGTCCCATCTTCTACACCAATCAGAGGTTCAGGTCCACAGGTTCACTAAAAAAATGAAAGAGTCTGTCATCATTTACACTATTATAAATAAAGGTTCCTATAGGGAGGTTTTCGCAGCGATGCCTTAGAAGAACCATTGAAGAACTTAAGAATCTAAAGAACCATTATACCTTTATTTTTAAGTGTGTACTGTAACAGATACCTTTACAGTTAATGCTAATGTTAATAGTGATGTTGTCCAGAGTAACATGGGTTACAGAAAACATCTTAATCATCAGCAAAAGTAAAATTAATGATACTTTATATACTGTACTTTTGAAAAATGCTACATTTTTTTCTCCTCCATCTCTTCGCCCTCCCCTGCTGACTCATTTTTATTCAGAAGAAATCCCAAATAACCAGTGTAATGGCCTGACAGCTAGGGAAAACGCAATGTGAGCGGGATATTTTGCATAAATCATGCAAATTTCTGTTGAAATAATTGTTTTGCTTGTTTTTCTGTCTCATTTTACTCACTTTCCTCTCAATTCGACCAACAGGAAGTGCATTCAACTGCTTTTATGCAAATTGTGGGATTTTGCATAAAAAAAAAACATTGGATGGAAACGCCAAGATGCGCATTTATTCTAAAAATGCAAATAAAAAAGATTTGCACCAATTTCTAAGTAAGTGACGATTTTGTTCTCTTGAACACATGGGTCGTAACTTTGGTGGGTATCGCTATAGTGGGTGCTTTCATCACAGATTTTATATCACATCTCCAGAGATTCTCAGAAAGTCTGATTTAATTAGAAATTTGTGTGTGCTGTGTATTTTTATACTTATTAGAATATCACGCTGTTAGCTAGCTTAGCAACATGCTAACGTCAAACTCCACTGAAATCAACTGTCAAGTCTCAAGTAGAAGCGTTATGAATATGAACTGACTAGCTTTATAGCCCAACTTTGACAGCAAAGCAGCTCACTAAGTTTTGGGTCAGCGCTTATGTGTGTGTGTGTTTGTGTGTTGTCCTTTAATGCCTCTGTAATTGCTGTCGTCAAATCAGTTCTCTTGTTGTCATCACACTCGCTTCCATTTCCATGTCAATTTCACGGTAATCTTCTAGAAAGCGGGTTTGTGTATTTGTGTGTGTAGTATGTCTTTGTGAATCATTCTTGTTGCGTACATATTTGTTTATGTATCTGGGGGAAAAAGCCTCATCAAACTGACTGGAAATTGATGTTTTTCTGTAGTTTTAACTAGACCATTGGTCCAAATTTGAAGTACGTCAGCATTTCGCTCATTTCAATCACTAGCCGTCCCACATTGCAGCTCTCTCTCTCTCTCTCTCAAACACACACACATATAACACTTTATGAGATGACACAATGCTGTTATGGGGTGTGCGTCATCATTTTTGAAAATTGACACATGTCCACAACACACGTAACCGTTTGATCGGCAAGCGGGACCATGAAAACAGAGGCCCTTTCATTGACGTTTAGCCATACTGTGTGAGAAAGTGTGTGTGTTTTGATTCTCCATTATTCACCTCACATCCAGGTACTGATGCTTTTGAAGTGTTTTACCTGGAGAATACAGGCAGTGTGACTCACAAATACGCTGGCTTTGTTCCAGGAGCTGCCAGCATTTTAAGGCATCATCGGTGCTCTCGACACAATGGAAAATAAGCAGCTTCGCATCAAGATTAAGATCGTTTTTACCGTTTTTTTAAAGCAGCTTCGCATCAACATGGAGACAGCAATCCCAGAATACATTGCGACATATTCAGTGAAAAAAATCAAGATGGCGGATGACGCAAGAGAAATGTTGATTAAAA
>FLSR01004875.1:22164436-22192866 GCA_900092035.1 Leuciscus waleckii
GGTGTTTATATGGTTTACCACAAATAGCCTACTAGTTAACGTATGGTTGCTACAAACAAATGATGATCAATTATTGTACAGATTTATAACTGATATATGTTTGGTATTATATACAATACTATTAATACAACTTCCCCTTGGCATTTTTGAGATTTGAATATCTCAAGCGTTATCGTACGTCACCCTTTGTTTCAGAGAAACGAATCTTCAAATAGGCTGTGGATGTGTTTTTAAGTGTGTGTGTGTTGTGTGTGTGTGTGTGTGTGTTTGCGTTTCGACAGTCTCATGAGTCATCGGCATGGTTCTTCCAGAAGAATTATTCAAATCCTGCAAACACAGTGTGGTCAAACATATATTGTAAAAATAAATACATTTTCTATAAATGAGGGGGGTACTTGTGTATACGACAGGCCTATCAGGTCTCAAACACCCCGCTTCATTGTTCCAGTGGTGCTTTACTCATATAGCTTGTGTGACTCAGGTTTGGTATTTACTTTTAAGTGGTTGACTCATTGTAATCATACTTGTTTTAATAAGATGGCGGATTTTAGCACTTCACCAGCAATCCTCCCACTCAACGGGTCTGTCTGCACCGAAACTGTTCATCTGGCATTTTCAGACAGTGCTGTCCTGTGATATTAATTAGCACCAAAACAATAATACGGTTATATAATCATACACGACTTGAGCACCACAAACTGCACTAAAAATGCTATTTTAAGTGGGTCCATTTGACTTACGATTTTCATTTATTAAAGGAAGAGTTCAGTAAAAAAAAAAAAAAAAAAATGTTTTAAAAACCTTTTTTTACCCCTGTTTTCTGATTTAAAAACCTTGTTTTACACCTGATTTTCATTCTCTTGAACACAAATAGAGTTATTTAGCTGAATGGGGACTGTACAAAATAATCCCACCTATTGCAACTTAAAAAGTTAAGTTCTCTAAAGTAACTACCTCAACTTAAGTTCTCAGCTAAAACTAGCTTCAGTTCAAGTTGAAATGGCTTGAATTAGTTTGATGAGTTAATGTAATGTAAAACATACAGTATGAATAAATAAATGGAGGAATAACAAACAAATAAATAAATTACTCATCTCAAGCCCAAAAGATCCTCTTACAAAATATATATACATAAATTTTGTTTTAATTAAAATCATTGATCAAGCTTAGTTTGACCTACAGAAATTTCTAGTTATGGTAAATGGACAATAATGCAAACACCTGGCAAAAGGTGTTTTGTGTGTGTGTGTGTGTGTGTGTGTGTGTGTGTGTGTGTGTGTGTGTGGTTAAATTGATCATTATATTCAGAAAAGCAGAAAATTTGTGTGAAAATTAATCTTTCATAAAATGTAATGCTACTTGTGTATAAAATATATTTTAATAATAAAATATATCTATACTGTGTCTGTCTGTATGTATGTATCTATATATATGCGTGTGTGTGTGTATGTGTACATGTACATGTGTAGATTTAAAAATCTTGCATATATATATATATATATAATGTGTGTGTGTGTGTGTGTGTGTGTGTGTGTGTGTGTGTTAAATATATAGTTTTTTTAAAGCAAGAATACACTGTAAGACAAAATTCAGTAGAAACACAGATAATGTCCATGTAGCAGAAAATTACCAATACCATTTCGGTTAAGCTTACGGACAATTCCTTCAAACCTGAAACGCAACACAATGTAGTGAGTAATTCAAAATTGTGCCTTATTCATACATGCTTTTCTTAAGAGTGTTCAAAAATGAACCCACTCCAGTTATTCAATATTATTCCCTACTGGTTTGAAATCACCACACACACAGCCTGTCACAGCGTAATTAATGTTTTTCTCTGTGACACACATTCGAGAGTTTTACAGTTTGTCAGAGCCACCAAACTCGTCTTGAAGAATGTTATCGTCACCCAGTAACACATCCAGACACACTCGCACATAAACACACATGTGTGCGCCCACGCGCTTATCACACAAGCGGTGAGTCATAGCAAGGACATGAAGACGAGCAACCATCCTTTTCTCTTCATCTCATGTAGGTAATGGTCGATGTATGTTGTGTTTGGTCAAACTGTATTGCACGTTGTGGGCGAAGAGTGTGTTTGTGTGTGTATGGAGAGCCCTGTCTGGTCTAATGAAGGCACTAGGTTACGATATTTTTAGATTCTGCCTCAGAGGAGGGGAGAAAACCTCCAGCTAAGAGATGTCACTCGTCTGTTGCCTTTGCCTTTCTCCACAACACCCACTCCAGCCCTCCTTCCTCTGATTCTTCATCCCTCCTTCCCTCCCAAGGGATCTCAGATCAAGAATATAGAAAAATGAGTCATTCGCTTCATATCGCTCTCCGTGATATAGGGATGTGGGATGCCAACTGCAAATATATGAAGTATACAATCCATATCAGGCTTTCTAAAAATACACAGAAACTTGCATATGTTCCGGGTTCAAAACAAGTTCAAAACACTGTCGTCGGCATTTGTGGCATCTTGTCCCTCGGCATGTCAAAATGAATAAAAGTCATGGTTACGGTAATGCGCTTGCAATAGAAGGCTATGGGGAAAGACATTCTGAAGGCTTGAAAAGCAGAAATATTCATTCTGCAATACAAAAATGTGTGTATAGGTGTCTAAATCATCCAAGTGTTGGAATTACTTTTCCCGGACGGATCGACATTTGGTTATTCATTAGCCTATATAACAACAGAATTGGGCAGGCTATTGAGAAAATGTTACTACCAACTGCATTTTAAAGACATCGTTTACATCGTTCTTTTAGTGGTGGAACTACTTTTCTGGGCGGATGAAAGTTTGTTATTCAGAACATAAGAATGCTATTGGGCAAGCTATTCAGATTAGCTAGCTAAGTTACTAACTGCACAATAAAAAGTAGCTAAAATTAGCTGACAGCTTTAGCAAAAGTATAGCTTAGTGGTGTGACTACTTTTCCGGGCGGATGAACGTTTGGTTATTCAGAACATAACAACGGTATTGAGCAAAGTATTCAGATTAGCTAGCTAAGCTACTAACTAAAAAGTATCTTAGGGTATGTTTACACAACAACGATGTAGAAAAAACTGAAAAATGTTTATCTTTGTACAGATGACAGTGTTGTCAAAACCATCCCGATAACATGGATCCGTGAAAACGACTAAAATGGTTGTATTATTCATGCCAGGCCAGTAGATGGCGATGTCACTTTGTAAAGAAACACTACGCGCCTATAAACTGAACACTTAATACGCATGCGCATGATGTCACTGGATTTGTAGTTTACGCAGAGACGATAACGATATATATTAAAAACGTGCACTTGAAACCCGTTTTCAAAAGTTTGCACCGTTTTCGTGACAATGATCGGGCAAGCCGTCAAAGTTTTCCGTTTTTAGTTGAAAACGTTGTCATGTAAACGGCTCTTTAGATAAACTGAAAGTTACACTTTAACAAGGTAGCTAGTTCCAGTTCAAGCTGTAGGCCCTATGTAGCAAAAGTATCATGCTACACAGAAGCAACTTCATAATTTTTTTCATATATGATTCAGTAAAAATAGAAGGCAGGTTTGATGAAATGCCTATTTGGACATCATCTCCGGAAGAGGTATAAAAACATTACAATATTGTAATTTGTTGAAACCACGAGGTAAAACACATCATCAACAATGCTAAAATGCTAATTCTACCACCTCACTACTGTAAAATTACTAAACTTATGGCTAATACTAATAGCTTTACTATTTTTAGCGATGCTTCTGTCCATCGCTACCATGCAAACACAACTTTGCCATTTCTGGTATAATTTTGCACATTGTAGCAGGTTTTCTGGCTTTAAATGGTTATTTAAATATAGTTGAGAAGTGGATATAACTTTACTCGTAAACATTTGTATCGTCATAGTCTCATGCTAACACATGTATACTGTAGAATTATGTTGGTATATACTTTCAAAATGAATTTCAAAAGTCATCTGACTGCAGTGTTGTGCCCCATTGACTTTCATTGTACATACATTAGCCTATACTGTAAACATGGCTTGAGAGTGAAACGATGAAATAGTTTCTGTGGTAAATACAAACACGACACGGATGCTGTCAATACAGCTTAACTTGCATTGAACCCGAAACATTCCTTCAAGAAGCGTCATTCCCTGTGAAAACATTTCATGAAGGATTGTAAATGGTTGTCATAATAAGGGTCTTCCAGGGTGGAGAAAGTAGGAGGGCCGTTCAGCCCTGGCCTGCAGCAATCTCCCGCGGCATGGGGCGAGATCCCAAATCCCTCGGCCTATCATTTTCCCTGTTTTCCTCTTTCTCTTCCCCCCCCAGTAATGTGTGGGAGTCAGAAAGCCAAATCCACTCAGCTAGAATTAAAGGCAGTGACCTGCAGAGACGGACGAGGAGGAAACAAAAGACTGAATCAGCTTCATCTGTGCCAGAATCATCAAAATCGTATAGCTTTCTGCTTTCTATCGCAACTATAGGTAGTAAAATAACAGGCTGATAAAGAAATTAAGTATTTATTGTCACCATGAAATCAAAATGGACAATTCTTATTTTTATTTTATGGAATATTGCAGCATTTATTATAAATGAATAATCCGTTCAAATCTGGTTTTTTATTATTATTATTCATGCGCCCTCACAATCTTTAGTCTAAATAACTCCCCTCGCTCTAGCAGCGACATCTCTTCTCTTCTCTGATGATGCGTTTACTGGCGCGAGGGCGGGGCTACCTGTCACTCACATGAGATCGACCAATAGCAAACCACAACCATGCAATCAATGCTCAATGGACAAAATCAAGTCCCGTCCTACATTTGTTCTTGTTCGAGAAGCAGTTTCACTCAGATATTATGTCAAAATAGGGAAGAAAAGATCGCAACTTTCGCTTTGTGCCGACTTTAATCGGATTGCTGATTAAATAAATCAATTCAACAGTGAATGACCAATAATTCTGTTTTAAGCGACATTGGCAATACTGGCTTTCTAGACAAGTGAATATAAACGTGACAATCCAAGTGTCTGAGGTCAGTATGTCTGTAATGAGAACAGCTGTCATCACATTGAAACTGGACAATAAGTTCATACCAGGTAGAACAATAGGGTGTTTTTTACATCTAGAGTTTGCTCATGCAGGGAAACCCCTGGAACCCTCGAAACTTTCCAGCTGAATGTCTTTGTCATCTGCATCTAGATGATTGTCTCAGATGCTCATACATTTACAATAAGGTATTAGAATGTGCTTCCGTAAACAAAAGAATGGACGCAAATAGAAAGTTGAAGTGAGGGAATACAGAAACAACAATGAGGATCTATTCTAAGGTCTCGTTTTAAGTCTTGAATACTTTTGGTATTGATTGAAATATAATGTACATATGTTCCATCACTCAAAGTCAGCAACTCTGTGCTCCAAACCCAACTGAATCCAGTATAGTTTGATGTTTTGATGTCACAGTTTCCGGGTCGAACAGATCCCAAAAGCAAAATGGCTGTTGAGATTAAAAGTATTATTAAAGTGGTCCAGACCATTCGATTCTAGGCCATACGATAACTTTGTTTGATGATCAGACCAAAATTTACTTGCCTCAAATTCTTCCCCTCCCCTCTTGCTCTCAACAGGTGTTTAGGTATGAATAATAATAAAAAATGTGTTGCCTTAAATTGAGTGGCAAAGTTTTACTTTAAAATGGTCTTAATTCAGTCTGCTCATATTGCATGAGTGAAGCTCAAATAAAGTCATACAGGTTTGGAACAACATAAAGGTAAATGACAGAATTTTCATTTAGGTTATGCGAACTATTGTTTTAATTGCGACATAACAAGACACAGTTCTCCACTGTTGAAACCGACTTGACCCACTGTGCCATACACTCACAACAACGTGATCTGATTATATGTAATTCTTAAGCTCTGCTGGGTGCCTCATGTTTCATTCTTAAACCGTTACTTATGGTCATCTGCTTGTGCATGTACTAATAAACAACTGAAGCTCTTATTCTGACTTATATGATCCAGCTCTTGGCCATAATGAATAAATATTAGTGAGAGCCTGTGAAGAATCTTGTGACTGCATCTTCTCTACTGAGGTGGAGGTTGAGTTTGTGCCACTTACTCATCTTGACGTCGATCCATTTACAGCGGCCAGTCATTTTCCACCCTCCCTCACTCAGACACAGACAGATCCTGACTGAGAGAAAGACTTTAGCTCCGATTTCAGTCAATTTCAATAGAGTTTGATGTTAGCATGTTGCTAAGCTAACATCACAACACTAATAAGCACAACAATTGAGTCAATTTGGTCCAAAATAGTACATTTGGATATTTTATAAATGCTTTCCCGGTAATTAATTAAATATAAGCAATTTACACCAACATTTCTTTGGACTTGTCCGCCATCTTGAACACATTTTCCATTCTCTGTGAATTACGTATAGTACATAGTGCTTCAAAATGATGCCAAAACACGGTATCTTAGAATGTTGTTGCAAAATCCTTTGCATCATGATGTTATTCCCTAAAAATGCTGTCTACACAGCTGATAAAAAGATGTTAGGTTTTGCAAACATTCAAACGCAACGGTTTGATTATTATTAACATTAACGGTTAACGTTATACAACCTTGCCTGAATGTTAGCCAAAAGTTATGAGACTGTTCCCTGTTAGGTAACTAGCTCGGTCTTAAAACAGTGCTATGGGTATGTCTAAATAATAATAATAAAGTAATTCTGAAACTGTCCACCTAAATCCATGTGAGAAGACACAGCTTTCAAAGTCTGGCTTTAAACTGAATATTTCCCTCCCATGTGACAGAAAATAGACACATGCTGAGGCACAGACCGCGATGTGGCTTCTCGTTCAATCAGACAGCGCCTGCGAGCACCTGGAGTCTGTGCTATTTTTACTGCTCCTGACTTAGAGCCGCTTTGTTCCTCTGAATGAAGAAGGCGAGGTACATTTATATGTATATATATATATATATATATATTTATCTTTCCATGCCCTGTAGCACTGTAACAGAATGATCAGTAATACAGTCAGAGGGGTGTGTTGTGTGACTCAGGCCTGTGTGTGTGTGTGTGTGCTTTAGGAATGAGCCCTACTTTAAGAAACACAAATGAACATGATTGTTTGGCAGTGAGCATTGTTGTCCCATAAATTCAAAGGTTTCGGTTTGACGCAATGTGCGAAATTTCAAACATATGAGGCATTAAAAGCTACATGCCATTTTAGTTGAAAAAAATGTATAACGTGGTGTTCCTGGAACGCTAGTTCGAGCTCCTGGAACGTTTCCATGTACAGAAAGTCTTTTAACGCCTCTGCTTTTTCATCTCCGACTATTCTTGAGTGTCTGTTATTGATCAGCTAAGATGCATGGTTTACTGGTGTGTCATATGTGACCCACTGTATTACCGGCACACAGCTGTGAGTCTAGGAATATTTACCAATGTCATCATCATCATCATCATCATCATCATTGCCATCATCATCATCATCATCAGTGTGGGGGCGAGGCTTATACCAGGTGCCCTTTATATTAGATTAGTGTGAAGCCTCTTAACGGCAAAGAGCCATGACGGAAGAGTGTGTGTGCGCTGCATGGTACATCATTGACAGTATATATTAAGAAATGCATCGGTCAGCGAGGAATTTCTGTCAGGACTCCAGGAAGCACCTGCATCTGTGTCTAGAGCACAAAACTCATGTGGGTCCCATTGTGATTTTGTATTTTTTTTTATCCTACAACGTGCATACATCAGGAAGGCATTTTATACACGCACACACTCATGCTGTGGATAGAATAGGGAAGAAAGGGAATGACTCACACAGGGAGAAGATAATCAATGTACAGGAATGTTGTGTCAGGGCCTTCTAAAATGAGACAGACCCTTACATGGTACAATATCTTACCATGGTATTTTGAATTACAACTATATTTGAATCGTAATTATGACATAGAAATTCATCTATTCGACTTTTTATCTCATAATGTTGACCTTTGTCTCATAATTGTGACTCAGTATGTCATAATCTCTACTTTATCTCATAGTTATGATTTAGTATATCAGTTTCAACTTTATCTCATCATTTCAACTTTCTGTCATAATCTCAGTTTTTTTTGATCTTATGATATAACTTAGTATTTCATAATTCATAATTGACTTGTGTCGTAATTTTGAGAATCTGACAAAAATGACTTAGTATGTCATTTTTAACTTTATCTCGTAATATGGACTTTTTATCTCATAGTCAAGTCACCTTTATTTATATTGCGCTTTTTACAATATAGATTGTTTCAAAGCAAGATCTAGAAGAAAACGGCGTCATAGTCCATCTTAAGTAAATTCAGTGATTGTTCATTTCTGTTGAATTTTTTTATTTATTAATTTAGTTCATATATATATATATATATATATAGCCGCTCTGGAGTAAACAGTGATGTCATCCTCCTGCTCAGTTCAGTTCTCATGTAATGGTGTCACAATGCAGGCAGATCAATAATATTGTTGAATATTAAATTAAAGGTTAAATTTAGCGAAGTCAGCGCTACTTTCACCTCAGTTCAGTCAGACTCGCGTCAACACATTGCAATTACCAGAGGAAATATATTTGACCCAAAATAAAACAGACAATCCTGTTTCAGTGAATTCAGACTCTATTGATCCTCCTCATTTAACACACACTCACTCATGTACACGCACAGTTACATGCAATTACTCGTGATTTTCGCCTCCCAGCCTTTATTGCCATTCATTTTCGAGTGTGAGGGAGAGCGGGCCGTGTGTTACCCCAACACACTGTGATGTCATCAGCCGAGAGATTACACAGGGCCATATGGGTGACGACCTGCCACAGTAATCCTCCAACTGCCTGCTCTTCCTGTCACACACTAACACACACACACACTCTCTCTCTCCTCGCTGTGGGATGCATTCTGGGAAATGTTGGGCCCTATTACCGTGAAAACCATTACTCATAAGGTAATAAAACAATATTTTGCTTATGTTGCGTAATCTGATGCAGTGTACATGTACACAGTGAGTGAAAACAAAGGTCTGTTGTATATTTCTTTGGCTGGTGGTGTATAATCGCATTAGTGTGGGATTATGAAGAACGAATATAGGCCAGGTGGATAGAGTGAAGCAGAAGTTTATTACGTGTAATTTATCTGCGCTGCCAAGAAATGTTTTTCACGTGTTGATGTCTGTTTTGATACTTAATTTAGTGTATATACACAAACTGGTAGAGATCAAATACAAATGCAACCAATAAAGGCCCGAAAAGAATGATAACTATAACGATAATGAAAGTTTTAATAAGCAAGGGAATAGGAAAGTCCACCCCACAACTGTAACGATAACAACAAAGAATAATAATTGGATGTTGGAACGATTTTTTTTTTCAATCAGAATTATTCTGCTTTAAAGAGCTGAAGACAAAACTGCAGCGCACGCTTATAATAGACAGAACGATATTGCGCGCTGGTTTGGACACTAATAGTTATTGTTAAGGCCAATTTACACCACGACGATAACTATAACCATAAAGTTTTATTAATCTTCTAATTTTTTGAGAATACTGGATGTCCACACTACAACTATAACAATAAAGACACAGAAGAACGATATCGGCGGAATCACTTTCAGAACGATTTATTCCCAGCTAATGAACGATAATCAGCCAATCAGAATCCATCCTGTTTCAAAGAGCTCGAGAACATTATTATTACACTGTCAACTTATCAGTTGACTTAACTTAAAAAAAAAGTGAGGAAACCCACTGCCTTAAAATTATTAAGTAAATAAACTAAAATTAAGTTGTGGAATTGTCAAGTTCACATAACACATTTTTTTTTCAATTATACATTGTTTTATTTGGCTAATAATTTTAAGGCAACGGGTTTCCTCACATATTTTAAGTTAATTCAACTGATCACTTTTTACAGTGTGGATGCTATACATATCGCTAAAGTTAGTCACTGTAAAAAAAGTTGCTGCCTTACATTTTTAAGTACAATCAACTTGGATGTTTAAAGGTGCAATGCGCAACATTTCATGTTAAAAATACCCCTTTTTCTAACCCATACATGCTTAAACAATTGCCTGATGGGCTGAATGAGCCCTTCTCTGATCACTGCGATTGCCTCTATAATCCTGTACAGTAAAATAAATAAGAGGGATTCGGGGACGGAATGAGCGTGCATACTCTGGTTGCAGTTCGCTTGTCGCCAGAGGGGGCATAGTTCTGCAAAAACTCAGAGACTTGCACATTGCACCTTTAAGTCATTTCAACTTAAATTGCAAATAAATTAGCTTTTTTTAAAAAAATGCTTTTATAACTTATTTAAAAAGTTCAAATTTGCTTAACTTATTTTGATGAGTTAAAGCAATGTAAAAACATATGTTGTCAGAGATCATATAGGCTTCTTTTTTAAGGTGTAGTTAGTTATTTATGTGAAAGGGCCATAAGTCCACCACACAGCTGACCGCTTTTAAATATTTTCAAGGATATTTAGAGGAAAATGGATTGGAATTACAAGAAAATGACACAATGTGTGGAGAAGTGCCGTGATGAACTGATGATAAATGTTCAGGATTCGCTTCTATCACACTTTCAACTAAGGGCGGGTTTAGTCAACAGAACGTAGGCGCGCTCCCGTGTCGGTGTGTCCATATATGGTTCGTGACGTCAAACGCCGGAGGTTCCATTCATATAAAACCGATCCGACGGAATCCCCTTGGAGGAAATGTAGACTCAGGCACAGTAAGCAGGGTTTAGTAGGCAACCTACACCCCTGTAACATCCACATCCCAAATAAAAGCGGTCCTCCACATTTCACTTTATCGCTTCAACATGAAGGTCTCCAGCATAGACTGCCGACGCCTGAGGAAGATCATACGGAAGGAGAGTGGAAGTTGTCTTATTGTGGACTGTAGACCGTACTTCTCCTTCTCCAGCTCGAGCATCAGAGGATCCGTCAATGTCAACTTGAATTCGGTGGTGGTCCGGAGGTCCCGCGGCGGTCCGGTACCGCTACAGTTCGTCATCCCGGACGAGGAAGCTTTGTTTCGTCTCCGGGAGGGCAGTATCTCCGCGGTCGTGGCTCTGGATGACCGCACACCTCATTTACAAAAACTGAAGAAAGAAAGTATCGCTCAGATTGTCATTAATTCGTTGTCGCACTTGGCGAGTACCGCAAGCATCTGCTTCCTTAAAGGTGAGTGAGAATGTTCGATGGTCGACTGTTTTGTTTAAAGTTTTCTCAAGAGGACGAGTTAAAATATTTTTTACTTTAATGTAATTGTTATGTATACATTTAGACTGACGATGTCAGGGCAAAGCAAAACCAAAAAATAAAAAATAAAAAATATATTTTTTTAAACCAATACATTTTTATAATTCTTAAATATGCTCTGAATTGTACGGAAATAATTACATTTTAATACCGAAACTAATAGGCTATGTACTTTTTGGATATATACATATATATATATATATATATATATATATATATATATATACACGCACACACACACACACACATGTAGCCTATATATTTGTTTATTATTTGTTTATTATTTAGGATCCCATTAGCTGAAAGTCTATGCAGTCAGCTAGTCTTCCTGGGGTCCGCTCTAAAAATGTACATTATTACATAACAACAAAACATTTCGTCATAACAATTAACACATACATATTTCATATCAATACCTACATACACAAACAAATATATAGCCTATAGATGTCTATAATGTAATTTCTGATTCAAATGAAAGGTTTTAGATCAAATAAATCAATTTAGAATCCTGACATTCTAAAAGTAAATAAAGAATTACATATATATTTAGGCTATATAGTACAATTATATACAATAAATAATGATGAAAGTGAATGTGAAATTTAAATGATACATTTTTATTATATAGGCTATATTATCATTATAATTTTACATTAAAGTTCAACATTCACTGTTATGCTGTTGAATTAATAGGTAGTTTGATATAGCAGATCAAGCTTTTGTCTGGTTTTCAAGAGATAAATTCTAGTTGTGCGTCAAAGGACGGATGAGTCAGAGAGGGAAGTATGAGAACCAATACATTAATATTTATAGCTATACCATACCATATTATTACTCCTTCCAGTGATTCAAACGTACTCGGATTTTCTAATTGGCTTATCAAACAATGTGCAGAAAGAATGAAAGAAAGATTGTGAACAATGAAAAGAGCTCATCAACATGCTCCCTTGTTGGTGGGATTTCTTTTTGCCTCTCACACTCTGATCAGCTTGATCTGCTACACGAGGAGCTCTTGATAAGGCGATCGACTCAACAATCCTTGAATACTCATAATAACTGCGCATTTCTCATTGCAGGAGGCTACGAGAACTTCCATTCCCATTACCCCGAGCTTTGCACTGAAACCAAGTCTGTGGACCTGAGTGAAGACAAAAGCGAGAGAGGCGTCAGCAGTCACTGTGACAAATTGGCTTCTCACCACAAACCAGACTATGATCAGGTAAGAGAGAAGAAAGCAAACTGTTGTTTCCTCATTTTAACCCACTTCCACCGAAACCACTTCCCCTAAACTGTGGGAATTTCTGCAACAACTCCCCCTCAAATCTGAGTCGGAATACAAAGAACAGGCCATGTTGTCAATGATAATGCTTTATATAATATATAACACATATAAATGTGAGGTTATTATGGCTGTTGACAACCATCCGTCTATACCCAAGAGTCAAAGTTTCAAAGACACCCAGTGGACATCTGAGGTCCTTTTATGTCTGACCTTTGCTCATGCAATTCAAACAGTGCCTGTGCACCACCTGTTGGTCGTCCCTGAGAGTCTGAGTTCTGATATCTGTGTTTTATTGTCATTGTTCAGGGCCGGCCGGTGGAGATCTTGCCTTTCCTGTACCTGGGCAGTGCATATCACGCCTGTAGACAGGACTATCTCAGTGACCTCCGCATAACAGCGCTGCTGAACGTCTCACGCAGGGACTCTCGGCCCGCCAAAGGACAGTTCGACTACAAATGGATCCCGGTGGAGGACAGTCACACGGCAGACATCAGCTCACACTTCCAGGAAGCCATAGATTTTATTGGTAAATATTGTATATGTACTATTTTATATATATATATATATATATATAGAGAGAGAGAGAGAGAGAGAGAGAGAGAGAGAGAGAGAGAGAGAGAGAGAGAGAGTCAACATCTTTAATGTTATGTAAACGTCACACCTAAAACCATTCCCAGAACTCAGCACGACCTATAGATAGGAAGCTTATTTCAGGTCGTTTAAAAATAAGACTTCCTCTGCCTCACTAACACATAATTTCCATAATCTGACCTGAGTCCCTTTACTTACACCTACAAATTCCTTGATAAACTTGTGTTCTGGGAAATGCAATTAAGAGCAACTCATGCAGAAACAAATAAGATGAAACATGTACAGTGATAAATGGACGCGTCACTGTGAGTCACGGGTTAGACTAATCCAAGATCTTTCGTATCATAGGCGTGGCCAGTGTGTCAGTGGATGAGTCGATGATTATTTGTTATAGGTGTGTGTGTGTGTGTGTGTTCTATATAAATGGACTGAAATGTGTTTTGTAGGTTGTGCACTGCTTTATTATCAGTTAAATGTGTTTACACACTGATTTGACAGCGTTTAAAGTCTGAAATGGAAGTTGCTATAGTCTTTCCTTCCCTTTGTGACGTATAAACGAGTGAAACAGCTTCTCGAACAAGAAAAAATGTAGGACGGGACTTGATTTTGTCCATTGGGAATTGGTTGGATGGTTGTGGTCTGCTATTGGTTGATCTCATGTGAGTGACAGGTAGCCCCGCCCTCGCACCAGTAAACGCATCATCAGAGAAGAAAAGAGAAGTCGCTGAAAGAGGGAGGAGAAGATATAAAAAAATAATGATGCATGGATAAAACATTTACAATAAAAACAAGAATTGCCCATTTTGATTTCATGGGGACTTTAAGGCGATGTATGGGTGATTTTCAACCTGTCAAAAACATGTCCAGTTTCACCATGTATAATAAATGATATACCTAAATTGTACTTAAAACAGTACAAATTAATATCATTATATAATATGCATAATTGTAATGATTGCTATACCGTCTTTCATTGATGCTGATTTGAATTTAAAAAATCATTGCATTATAGTTTTTTAAAATATTTATAAAAATCAATTGTCGGAAGGCATAACAGTAATGAGGGAAATATTCGACACAATACAAAATGTCTTAGTGGTCTTAAAATAAGCCTAATTTCTTGATGTAAAATAAAATATAATTTTTTTGTTCATTTTGATTTTGGGGTGAAATATACTCTTCACGTTGGTTTTGTGAGACTAAAGCTCCCTGTGTGACCTGTTCATATTGCAGTCATCCTGTCAGTCAGTGTCATATAGCAACATTTATTTTACATTTACCTGAATATAGACAATAATACGCAATCATTTGGTCTCTCGCAGGAAAGCGATAGCAGTGAAATGAAAGAATAATCCGTGGAAAGCGTCGGCTAATGAGTGTGTGGTAATATTTAGGCGCATTAGCGAGTGTGATAGTCATTATGACGCCCACAGCTCGGCCCCGCTCCGCTCCAGATGGGCTTCAGGCGTGATTCACACCAGCAGGTTTTGCTTTAAAGAGATCTCGCATGAACACGCGCTACACTTCCCTGTGTTTGTGTGTGTGTGTGTGTGTGTGTGTGTATCGTTGAGAGAAATAAGTCTGGTATCAGTATTGAATTACAAAGAAATACGCAATCTATGCTTTAATGGTGTGAGTGTGTGAATATATTGATTTATGAGTCAGAACCTTCAAGGTGGAAATGAAACTGATATGACATTATGATAAAAAAGGGTCAGGGAGGAAATGAGTTAGCGGAGCGATAATGGACTGTATCAGAAAATGACTGTGAAAAGATAACCAGATGATTATTTGACTCCATCGTGCTAACAAATATGCTCAGATATACTCAAAATAGGTGGTTTTCCCCCAAAAGTCTGAACATTTTGTCCGCTAAACCGCTCGGTAAAAGTACGTTCTATATAGTATGAATGTAATCTGGATGTACTACATTCATTTTGTTGTCATTATCATGTCCCTTCACTGCCATTCATAAATCCTCTCCCGAGGCCTCATGGGATAGTAAAGTGTCCATCGAATGCACACTTCAGAATCTCGCAAGAAAGAGTAGGTCATCCGGGTATTTTTTGCCAACTCTTTTATGAGTACTGTGATACTTCTTTGGTCACATATTGTTTTTCGCCTACTATATAGTAGGGAGTATGCGATTCCAGATCAGCCAATGAGTTGTTCGTTTGAGTGTTCTAACCAGCCCAGCATAGCAACACTGGCTCAACCAATGGCATATGTTTGGGGCGTGGCTTAGTTGCTTGAGTGGCAGATGAGGGGCTTGATTTGGGAAACTTGTTTGAAAACAGTTACTGCTATTCTGCAATTAGCTCTTCTGACTTTAAAAATAAAGTCTTACTTGAAGCCTGACTTAGAAAAACATGCTGTTATTTCAAGAGCTTTCATAATGAATTCATGTTCTTTTCTCTCCACAGAACGTGTGAAAGAAAAGGGAGGTAAAGTGCTGGTCCACTGCGAGGCTGGAATCTCTCGTTCTCCCACCATCTGCATGGCGTACATCATGAAAACCCAACGGTTGCAGCTGGAGCAGGCTTTTGAGGTCATCCGAAAGCGGCGTGCCATCATCTCGCCCAACTTTAGCTTCATGGGTCAACTACTGCAGTTCGAGTCGGAGGTGGTTTCTTCCACGCCTCCATCCATCACTCCTGCCGCTCAGGAGACGCCCACCTTCTTTAGTGGTGACTTCACACTCGAAACTGAGAGCTTCAAGTCCTCGGTTTTCACCTTCCCTACCTCCTTCCTGACACCAATGCCCATCCAACCATCGGTTCACCAGTTCAAACTGAGTCCAATAACTGCGCTGCCTTAAAATGGCTGCCGACTCACTGCAGTCTCAGTGTACTTGAAAAATAAAAGGATGAACAGAACAAAGCAATGGACTATCACAGGGAATAAAAATGTTTTCATATTTAAAAAAACAAAATCATGGAAGACAGTGGTAGCTTTTTGATTTGTTTGCCTTAGAGAAAACCACTGCACAATGATTACACTGCAATACCTGCCTTAGCTTGATGATGTTCTGTCTATCAACAGCGCCAATGGGCAAATTAAATTATTGTTTTTTTTAAACAGTTTCTTTTTTATGAATTGTGGATCTGTTAATAAACGTTTTTACAGTGTACATTTTGTTCATGGTGTTGGCTTATTACCGCAGGTATGATTTACACTCTCTACACACGTTTTAAACACATTCTGCAGATATTCCCACAAAACCAGTGCCAGGTGAAAAAGATGTACTATTAAATGTCTTAAAAATGTACTTGAGTATGTTTTTAGTACAATAAAAATATTCTATAATACATTTTTAATTAATGTAACGGTATGTCTTTTTCACCATGGGGAAAGTCAACAGTAATTCACAGAAACATGCTTTTGTCATGAAAGGAACAATATACCACCCTATGCAATTGTTATTATACTGACAGATAGAGCTAAAATACCCTCATGAAAAAATATGAGCTTTAAATGAAAATTATCCCATAATTTACTCACCCTCAAGCCATCCTAGGTGTACTATATGACTTTATTATTACAGCCAAACACAATCGAAATTATATTAAATAATACCCTGGCTCTTCCAAGCTTTGTAATGGCATTGAATAATCCAGAGTTTTTGAAACTCAAAAAAATCCATCCATCCATCATAAAAGTTATCCATATGTCTCCAGGCAGATAATAAAGGCCTTCTGGAAGCGAAGCGATGCGTTTTTGTAAGAAAAATATAAATTTTTATAGATTTATAAACTATAATCACTGGCTTCCGGTAACGGCCGTACGCGAGTCGAGTTCCGGACGAAGAGTGACCTCTGACCCAATGCATGATATCTAGGAATAGTGTAAGCTTTGGTGAGAGTAGAGTGAGTGAACTATCCCTTTAAGGAGCCATAGTTTAAAAAAAAGACACAACAGTGACCTCTGCTGTGATGAATACTGCATCAGTATAGATATATACGGTATATAGCCTACTTAAATATACCTTTTAGTGGAACATAAGCCCCTTTTCACACCACACAAAAAAATAAGGCAAATTTAGGCCTATTTCAGTCCACATTTAAGATGCACGTCAAAAGTAGTTTTGGCGCCTTAAAAACATTTTCCTCAACAAAAATAATTTGCAATAAAGACTCTTGTGATATAGCGCAAAAAATATAGCGCAAAAAAAAAGAAGAAAAAAATTGACTTTTGGCTTCATAAAAGTTCTGCACGAAGAAAAAATAGACTTTTGGCTTATAAAAGTTCTGCACGCAGGAACACAAACCAAAACTGACTGAATCCAGATCCAGATCAGATGAGAAGCAGTTTGGATTCTGTTCTTCTGTGTAGACTGACTGGATATTAATGTAAATATAATGTAAATAATGTGAATAATAATATAATAATAATAATGTGATCAGATCATTCTAAAATAATGATCACCATTTCATTATCATACTATTTTAAGATAAATACTCAGTGTAGTAACCCAGAATTAATTGTGTGCTCCAGTTCAGTTATGCAGGAAAGTTTTGTGTGAAAGAAAGATTTTGAATTATTTCATATTCATGTGACAGCTACTTAGCTAAGTCATAAATATATAACAGCTTCTAAGTCGGAATTATGACATTAAAAGTGTCATAATATGAGATATTATGAAATTATGACGTCATAATTATGACTAAATCATAATTATGAGATTAAAAAGTAGAAAGGTTGAATTCTTTACCATAATTATGACTGTTCATGCCTAATGTAGACTTGTATGTAATAATACCGACTTAGTATGTCATTTTTATGACTTTGAATGTCATAATTTTGACTTTTTATGTCATTATACTGTAACTGTACTAGTTTATACAGTCTATGGATCATAATCAATAGTTGTTTTCTTATGTGGTAGAAATGGGCTTCCACACTTTTCTGTGAAATAAAGAAAATGAAAATAAAGAAAAATGTAATAAAAATGAAAAAGGGAATATCAATAAATGAAACAATACAATAATATCAAGAGTTTATTCTACAGCAGCTGTCTTGGCGCCCAATCTCTTCCACGACGGACTAATCTAACTTTACAAAATAGGGGTAACGTTATGGACGAACTAGATATGATACTAAAGTAAATCAATGAGTTTATTAAACATTCAACTAGTACATATAAAATTAATTTGTCTTGAAAATTTGAGAATCGTTCGGTCCATTTATTGCTTCTTTAAACATTTATTTTAAATTATACTTATATGTCCCCCTAAAAAGTCAATAGAATCGTCCGCTCGTCCGCCTCTGTCGCCATTTTGATTGTTATGTCTGCTTCGTGAGGGGAGGGAAAATAAAATTTGATCGTACAGAAGAGTAAATATCGGACAAATTTATTCAGTGTGCAGACATATTTATCTTCACTCAAGCCCTTCTTCTCTCTGAGGAGGAGGGTGTTTAATTCCGCTTTGTTCGGCTGGTTCCTGAGGAGAGTTTTGTGCATAAACCGCCATGTACATTAAACAGGTGAGTGAGTGAGATGCTACTCACGCGTTGCGTGTAAAATGATGATATATAGGTTGAATAATGCTATTAAACTACCTATTTACATTTTTAAATATAAAATGTGCACAAATATAAGTTTTTGTTAATTTTGAGCTCGATAGGTTGTAAGTTTTAGCGAGTGCATGGCCTTCAATGAAGTTAGCATTAGCTTTAGCATTAGCTGTCAAACCCCCCCAAACATTGCAATAAAGTATTTAATATTTTTAAACCTCTCATATTGAAATTAACTTTAATTTGCTGCTGCCCATCATATGTGAGGATACTGCTAGTAGAAAATTAAGCTATTTCTCATGTAAATACTTGAACTCCGTTATGTATTATGTAATTCATAATACATAAAGTGTTGTATGTACACAAACATCTCTGTAAGTTTTTGTTTAGATTACACTCTTTATTTGAGAGCAGGTTTTACTTTCAGTATATTTGGAGGAGATACATTCTAGCAGGTTGTATTGCTATAACACTATGTTGACGTTATATTTAATATAATTGTCTTTCAGGTTATTATTCAGGGGTTTCGCAGCTACAGAGATCAGACTGTGGTTGACCCCTTCAGCTCCAAACACAATGTCATAGGTATGATTTTCATCAGATTTATACATTTTGAATCACATTGTTTGCTTTTTACGTTTATAAACTTTCACAAACAAAATATTTTAACCTTTGTTTAAAAAAAAAAAATCATAAATCACAACATCTTTTTTTTTACAGTGGGAAGAAATGGATCAGGAAAGAGTACTTCTTTTATGGTAAGTAATCTTTTTCCTAAGGGTGCTCCGATCAGGATTTTTGGGGGTGATAACCGATTACTGGGAGCTGTATTGGCCGATACGATCATCGATATAGTTCACCAAAATAAATAATAGCTTCTATTCTTAACAACAATGTATTTTAAGTATAAAAAAAAATTTAAGAGTTAAGAATTGACAACTCTTTATTAATTGGCAAGCAACATGTGCAACATATTCATTCCCTCTCCTAGAGGAGATTAGGAACAGTTTAGAGATTAACAAATATAGCATTCCTATGAAGTAAATAATATTTAAACAACAGTCTTTATCAACAAAGTAAATGTTTAAAAAAAATGAAAACCACTGTAGTTTTCACTTCATAAATTAAATTAGATTAATTCTACTAAATCTGCTTAAATGAGTGATTTTTCTCGTTGTCTTTTGTTTGATTAACATTAAATGACTCAGACAGGAGCAGGAATATTAGGCTGCTGTCACTTTATGACTGAACGCACAGATCCAATATACTGTTACACATGCAACTTATTTCCCAACTGTTTATGTTCACTTAAGACTGACGTTGTTTAAGCGAATACTCACTAAGCTGGGCATTTTGATAAATATCTGTGTGTAATCTGTGTGTATTTGACTCTGTAGGCGCGAACCCGAAGCTCAAAGTTCACTTTGCTTGTTTGTGTAACACTCCGTCTCAGAGCGCGCACACAGAAAGCCCCTTGGAGAACAGTGTCTCTTCCTTAATGTACTTAATGTAATTTTAATAACTTTTTATTATCAAGGATATTGTCCTGCAGTTTAGCAACAGTAGGCTGTACTTTATGACAATCACTGATGTTAAGTTTGGGCTTTTAGGGAGGAACGAAAGTGCACCGCTGTGAAGGAAAGAAATGTACTAAAATATCACAGCTCTAGTCTCTTGCTGTCGTTGCAATATCTCCGCTCTCCGCAGAGACCTTACAAATTTATTGTCCTTTTCAGACACCTGTAGAACTGCCAGACCGATGAATGTATGAAGCAATTTTAGCTGCGCATGAAAAATTGTCTTGTGTGTTTTGCTTCATCTGAATCAGACCACCGATCAAACTATATAAAACTATTATCGGCGACTGATCAAACGGAGCACACTTAGTAATTTAATACATCGAAACACTGACAGTGCTGGTGAATAGTTTGTTATGAGCACTTTTCATTTTTTCCCCCATCAGCCATACAGTTTGTGCTCAGTGATGAGTTCAGTCATCTTCGACCAGAGCAGCGCCTGGCTCTGCTTCACGTGAGTAACATTATATTTTGTTTCAATAATTTAAAAACCCATAAAAACACCTTTGTTTGATAATTGATCAGTTATTTTATCTCAAAACATTTTAAGTACATTAAGTAATTTTCACTAACCATGCTAAACCATGTACTTTCATGTATTTTTTTAGGAAGGCACTGGTCCTCGAGTCATTTCAGCCTTTGTGGAAATTATATTCGACAACTCTGACAACAGGCTGCCGGTAAGAAATGTATCTTAAAGGCCCTGATATACTCAACGGTGTTACACTTTTTCGTTGTTTGTTTAGGGGAAAAAATACTTTTGCATAGATATTAGGGCTGGGTATTGACACAAATTTCACAATTCGATTCTATTTCGATTCACAACCTTGCGATTCGATTCGATTTCGATTACGATTCGATTCAATATTGACGATTCGATTCAATACATTGCAAATTTTCTCAAGCAAAACAAATCTCTCAACTATCATTGTAAACTATGGGAGTCAGTGGTAGCCTATAGGCTTCATTAGCCTACTATAATATTGAAGGTAAAAATGAACTGATTTGTATACAAACACTTAAAATACACTTTTATTTATTTTTATAATAATAAAGTTATATGAAATTATATAAAAATTTAAATGGTGGCTGTCATAAAAAACTTTTTACAATTTTTCTAGCTGACTAACGAGTTTATGGTCACTGGATATGTTTTTTCTGAGGTAAATGTGACATTACATGACATTGTTTACTAACGTCTTTCCACGGTTGAACACTGATTGAGCGATTCCATGGACATGATACGGACTTCGATAAGTTTTACTCTGTCTTTTAACACACTTTCAGATGCTCATTCATGTTTATTTCGCACTGTAACTGGTATTATTAAGGCGGAAGAGAAGGTCATGTGCGCTGTTGCTGCTTCTCTTAAGCTGACCTGCGCCAGAGCGATTATGTTTTTGAATTTCGTAAGATAATGGACGCAATTTGAAATCTGAGACTTTGTTTCATATCAATAATAACAAAGCACAACGATTATTGCGATTTATTGGATGGGATGCGCGCATCAATGTTCCATTCATTCATCAACTGAAAACAGGATGACTAATTGATTCTTGGGATCTAAGAATCGATATCGTTTCGTAAAAATGAGAATCGATTAAAATCGAGAAATCTATATTTTTTACCCAGCCCTAATAGATATACTGTTAGGCAACAGCCCAACGCCGTCCACGCTCCGGAGAGCGATGTTTAGTTGAATATGTAAATATGTGATGTGCGAGAAAGCCGCAGTGAAGAAAGCATCTGATCATAGCGACGTGGATATGTTTGCATGAGCTCTGCAATTCGACACACCTGTGAAGTATATCGGGGCCTTAAATGATGGGAAGTGCACTGAAGTAAAGGCAGGTGAATAACATGACCTCATTGCTCTCAGATCGATAAAGAAGAAGTGTCTCTGCGCCGTGTCATCGGAGCAAAGAAAGACCAGTACTTCTTGGACAAAAAGATGGTCACGTAAGTTTATTTCTCGTAACACATCAGAGAAGCAGCGGACTGCTGATGATTCAAGCTGTAACTGAATGCATTGTGTTCTGTTGCGTTTCAGTAAGAACGACGTGATGAACCTGTTGGAGAGTGCTGGTTTCTCCCGCAGTAACCCTTATTACATCGTCAAGCAGGGAAAGGTATGCTAGTGCCTCTTGACATGACAAATTATTTTTACAGCTATTCATGATTTTTTTTGAAGCGCATTATCGCTTAAAGGGATACTCTTTTTGGGAAATAGGCTATTTTACAACTCCCCCAGAGTTAACAGTTGAGTCTTACCGTTTTCGAATCTATTCAGCCAAACTCCGGGTCTGGCGGTACCACTTTTAGCATAGCTTAGCATAGATCATTGAATCGGACAGGACCATTAGCATCTCTCTCAAAAAAATGACCAAAGTCCAGCAGGCGTAATGATATGACGCAGCGCCTGAAAATAGGTCTAATAGGTTAGACAAACTTAGTCCCGGTCACGTTGGAAGTTACCGAGCTGGGGACTATTTTCAGGCGCTGCGTCATATCATTATGCCTGCTGGACTCATGGTACGGCAGCAAAGTTTCTTGATTATTACGCAGGAATGAGATTATAGTTCCTAGCCATATCAGCCTAGAAAATCGCAACTTTTCATTTTCCGTCGGTCTTAGTACACGATGTAACTACAGAAGAGTCAAGTTTTAAATAGGAAAAATATCGAAACTCTTTGGTCATTTTTTTGAGAGAGATGCTAATGGTCATGTCCGATTCAATGATCTATGCTAAGCTATGCTAAAAGTGGTACCGGCAGACCCGGAGATCGGCTGAATGGATTCGAAAACGGTAAGATTCAACTTTTTAACTCTGGGGGAGTTGTAAAATGAGCCTATTTCCAAAAAAAGTGGAGTATCCCTTTAAGATGCTGCTGCAACTGTGTTTTCCAGCCCTCTTGGATTGTAGCAAATAACAGCATCTCTCTCATTAACATTAATGGTGATTTACAAACAAGAATGTGGCTCTTGGGATGAAAGTGGTGCTAATACTGTTGCTACTCGTTTTAAATGAATTTGCTCACTTTGTTTTTCCCTTTTGATTGTCTCCAACATGATAATAGATCAATCAGATGGCGACAGCGCCGGACTCTCAGCGTCTGAAGCTGCTCAGAGAGGTGGCCGGCACCAGAGTCTATGATGAGCGCAAGGAGGAGAGTATCTCGCTCATGAAGGAAACAGGTAGATCCTTCTCTGAGATTTTTCAGATTAGAGTGAAAATGCCATTTTTCATTTCCGATTGTATTTCTCTGCTTATTTAAACAAAGGCCAAATATTTGCAGTTGACCTTTTTCTTACGTAATTGTAGAGCCGCACGAATAATAGTTAAAAGATCGCGATCTCGATTCAAACACCCATACGATCTTATTCCTAAATGAAAACGATTCAGATGTGTCTATTAAACCTTTGACAAGTATGATCAGCGAACATTCAAAGTCTGTGTTGGCACTGCCGCTGAGCTAGAGAGAGCAGTTGTCATGTAAGCTTATGAAACCGCTTCACAAACAATCTTTACGTTATCATCATTTCTTTTCAATAATTCAAATTATCACTGAAGTACTGGAATAAAAGTTTATTGTTCTTGAATACTGATGTCTACAGTAAGTGATCAAAATGGAGCAGATCACCTTTTGAAAGTAACTTGATACTACAAATAAAGATCGTATCGATTACATTTTAAGTCACTTGTCGCCACCTACTGGTGTAACAGTGCATTTGTCATTGAATCATTCATTCAAGAGATAAGTTCAAAAACGCTGATTAATCAAGGGTTTATGAGTGAGTCATTGAATCATTCTTTCATCGATTCAGGATCATGGGAGAATCGTGATCTCTGTTTTAAACAAATAAAATCATGATTCTATATTTATTCAGAATCGTGCAGCTCTACTAGATGGTGTTCATGCTTTAATGGCTCAATGTGGCTTTGTCAAAATAAATGTTGGTTTAAAAGATGATTTAACGGTCGAACATTAAGAAATTAAGACAGCCAGAAATATTAGCATTGTATTTTGACAGTTTTAATTAAATTTTTAATGTAAAATGAAACTATATTGTTTTTCTTAAATAATTTTTACAGTGAACTATTACAATAGTAATGTATTCTTGTTTTGATTTAGTTTTTACTTGCTGCTAATAATAATAATTTTATAGCCATTTTGAAATATAATCACATAGTGATGCACCGATGTGAAAATTGAGGCCGATACCGATAACCGATATTAATATTGCTGTTATGGCCGATACCGATATTTGCCGATGCGATATCTCTGTATAGAAAACAAATTTAATGATTATCAAATACAGAGGTATTTTCCAAAACATGGAAAAAAACATTTTTTTTTTTACTTTAGAAATGACTGATATTGGGCACCTTTACCTGTGTGCAAAATATGTCACATACGACACACATGCATTATACTGCATTGCATATACAGTAATGTGTGCTGGTCAACTTGTCTAAAATTAAGAAACCCTTAGAAAACAGTAAAAAAAAAAAAAACACACAAAAAACAGGAACATTGTGTAAAATTAAGATAAGCTACTTTATTTATTATTCCAATATCCAAATATCGAGGGCTTGGAACCAGAGGGGCGTAAGTGGCATTTGACAAACTTTACAGGAGAGCCAAAACAAAACTTTGCACACACTTCAATCAACTGTATTTATTAACCTTCAACCACAACATTACAACCACATACATACTTATATGAGTAAGTTCTTAAGTGAACATATTATGGAATATTAACACGATGAACATATTCTAAAACCCTGCAAAATCTTGAAAATATGGCAAAAACATCAAATACGACTTTTTCGCACCAAACATCTCCAATTCCTCTAAAGAAAAATAGGGCGTATCTGCTGAACAATGCAGAAATGATTGGTCAAAACATTGGTTAAAAACACTCTAACTTCATAACTTTTCATTTGATTTAAAATACTGTATACATAGTCATTTAATCTCATCATTCGAAAGAAAACAGACTGTTCTCTGCTTATGTCATCTGTATGAAATGTGTATTTATCTCAGGCACATTCACTACTGCTAAGATCAAGTCAGCATCGTCAACTTCATCTTCAACTTCACACGTCAAATATCGGCCTGTTCACATCGGCCATATTTTGACATCGGAACGATACCGATGTGTAAAAAAATGACCATATCGGCCGATATTATATCGGCGGCCGATATATCGTGCACCACTATAATCACACAATTCTAGCCAAATTGTGCGGACCCTACAAATAAGGACAGCAAACCTGGAATTTATTTTAAACCGCAATTGCAATATTTATCAGAAAAATGCCAATTAGCTTTTTTCCCCTAAATCGTGCATCCAATGCAATATAAAAATGTGTCTTTATTATCTTTGTATTATTTAGTGGAGCCAAATCTTTTAAATGAATAACTAAAGCAGTGCAGAAAACACTGCAGTAGATTAGGGCTGGGCGATATAGCGATATAAAAAATATATACATATTTTTAAATGTGATATGGAATTAGACCATATCGCATATATCGATATAGTTCAAATTTGCGCTGTGATCCTTGCTCCAAGAAAGCCTCTGACCCGGAGCTGTCTGCACTACTCCCCGCGCCCGCGCCACCGCCCCTCCTTTTCCACTCTGCGTGCGTGTTTAGAGCATGTTATGTTATGAGAGGCGAATAATGACTACTTCAGAAAACCCAGCACAATAGGAACTACCAGGCAGTGACATAAGTGTACGCTGAAATAGTCTTTCACCTCAGAAAAACTGACTTTCTTTTCCTGTCAGCCGTTATACTGTTCTCGTAGCGCACACTCTCAATTGCGCGCGCTGTGTATCGCCTCACGTATATAAAGTGCAAAAGAAACTACGAGCATGCAACGCCGTTACGTTGTAAATTACACGGAATAAAAGTAATGCAGGGATGATTTTCATTCTATTCACCAGGAGCTGTTTCCATGTTTCATTAACAGTTATTGTTAGTATTGTGTATTCACCATGGTAACTGTCCTTTCCATATTAACCCCAAAATGCCACTATTTTTCTTTGTTATTTTTTATATTTTTAAATGACTGTAGTGGATCATACCAACATTGTATTAACAAAAACTAGTTTGGGACTGATATTTAATAGCTTTAGCATAGGCCTATTTATTAGTACTACTCTTTACTATTATTCATATTCTTTCAATTTATGTGTAAAGTAAAGGGGGACAGTACTTGGGTGTGTGTTAACAAATTTTGTGTAAACCTGTTATAATTTGATTAATTTGATTTTTGCAACTGTTCACTGAAATAGCCGGTTTCAATAAAACTACTTGTAACATGTCATATTTGGCTTTGACTTTTTGCTCTCACTTTGCGGAGAAAATATCGGGATATATATCGTATATCGATATTCAGCCTAAATATATCGGGATACGAAATATATCGCCCAGCCCTACAGTAGATGCTTTACTGTGTTTTTTATAGTCAAAGGTTTGTGACATGCTGTTCTTTCGTGTGTGTGTGTGTGTGTGTGTGTGTGTGTGTGCGCAGAGGGAAAGCGAGAGAAGATTAATGAGCTGCTAAAGTACATCGAGGAGCGTCTGCACACTCTGGAGGACGAGAAAGAGGAACTGGCTCAGTACCAGAAATGGGACAAAATGAGGAGAGCTCTGGAGTACACCATCTACAACCAGGAGCTCAACGAGACCCGGGCCAAGATGGATGAGGTACACACACCAATTCTTACTTGTCATCACCTTCTCAGGTTTAATTCGGTTGTGACAGTAAATAAATTAGTATTCAACATACTGTATTACTTTGTTGCTGATGTGTGATAAACATAATTTATTGAAGGTGTGATTTCCTCCTCTAGTTGTCCAGTAAGAGGGAGACCTGTGGAGACAAATCTAGACAGCTGCGAGATGCACAACAAGATGCTCGAGACAAAGTGGAGGTAAACTGAGCTTCTCTGTGCATTAATCACTGATGTTTATTCATGTTTCTTGTTCTGCAAAACCCTCCTCAACAGACTTACATCATCATGAAATGCTTTGCATGAAAATTTGCCACAATTTCTTTAGAAAATTAAAAAAAATCTTGTAGATTACAATTTATTTTTACCTGCCACACATCAAAAGGAAAAAAGAAACTTCTTTATACAAAAAGAAACTCCTTTTTCCTTTAGATTAACATGCACTGATGAATCGAGCACAATAAACCAGGAACAATGATTGTAAATGGGGTCACTTTTGATTTCACGTTAACTTTTCTTCCAGTGTGTCGGCCCCACTAGTTTAAAATAAAGTAATGAAATGTGAAGATTCCCTAAAACGTGCTTTTGGAAACTGCTTTCACGCGTCATACAGCAAGCTTACGTTGGGTCATCTTATCTAACCTCTCTCTCTGTGTCTCTGTAGGAGACGGAGCGTGTGGTGAGGGAGCTGAAGGCTCGAATCTCCGCCATGAAGGAGGAGAAAGAACAGCTGAGCGCCGAGCGACAGGAGCAGATCAAACAGAGGACCAAACTGGAACTCAAAGCCAAAGATCTGCAGGACGAGCTGGCAGGAAACAGCGAACAGAGGGTGCGACTAGCAGACGCACACACACGCTAGCACATGCACACGCTACAGGCACACATATGCACTCAACGCACACATTTAGAAGAAGTGCAGTCTTAGAAAAGTGAAAGTTACTGTCTAGAAGAAATTGCTTTGATTTTGTCTTTGAGTTGTGTACGCTACTGTTCATAAGCTTGGAGATTTAGTTTTTGCAAGAAGTCTCTTACGTCATCAAGGCTCATCAAAAATACAGTAAAACAGAAATATTGTGAAATATAAAAAAATTTAAAAAAAGTTTTCTATTAAAATATTTTAAAATGTTATTTATTCAGCGTCATTACTCCAGTCTTCAGTGTCATGTGATCCTTCAGAAATCATTCTAATGTGATGATTTGCTGCTCAAGAAACATTTCTTATTTTAATTATGTAAAAAAAAAACATTATACATGTCTTTAATTTCACTTTTATTCATCATGGGCACATTAAATTGATAAAAAATATTAATTTCTTTCACACACACAAAAAAATAGGTTGAGTTATATCAGCTCAATAACATGGAGTAAAGTGACTGTTGCGGGCAAAAATCCTTGATTATGCGGCACGTTTTCTTAAAAAATGCGATGGAATATG
>FLSR01004875.1:22195028-22206779 GCA_900092035.1 Leuciscus waleckii
TTAAAGGTATAGCGGAGGATGTTTTACTTCCTGGTGGGTAACCTATACTATTGGTCCTCCTAATTGTCAATCATTCTGGTGAATCAATCAAACTGTTCAAAAAGTGGAGAGGGCGGGTCTTATCTAAAATTTGGAAAGATCCTCCGCTATACCTTTAAACCATCAAGTCCACCTCAGAGTTCATTATATGTAACCAACATGCATATGTATTTAAAACTAATGCCGCCCACACCAGTTCACTATGTATCGGCTGAACTGAACCGTATCTGCTAAGCTCAACTTGGCTGCTAGATCGTTTCTCATGGACTGAGTCAGTCACTAATTATAGCAACTCTCCCACGTTACAAAAATATACATCAGTATAGATGAACTCAGTTTATCGTCATCTGGGCTTGAAATGAAAATACGAACTTGGAAATGCAATGTTTTGAATGTTCTTTGCCTTTCCTCCAGGCTATCTTGAATGGTATTGACAGCATTAATAAAGTATTGGAACATTTCCGCCGGAAGGGCATCAACCAGCACGTCATCAACGGTTATCACGGCATCGTCATGAACAACTTTGAGTGCGAGCCTGCCTTCTACACCTGTGTGGAGGTGACCGCTGGCACCAGGTCAGACACACAGCGCTTTATTATTAGTGTTTCCTGCTTAATGTCATGTGTCACACAGATGTTTGTGGCAGTGTGTTGACAGTAATGGAGTTGTGTTTTGTTCAGGCTGTTTTACCACATTGTGGAAACAGATGAAGTGAGCACCAAGATTCTGATGGAGTTTAATAAGATGAACTTGCCAGGAGAGGTCACCTTCCTGCCTCTCACCAAACTGGACGTCAGGGACACCGCTTAACCTGAGACTAACGTAAGCTGGACACATGACAGCTACACCACTGACATGACATTTAAAATGGACTCTTACTTGGTGTCAGCATGAAATGAACATTCAATCTGTTTTCTAAATCCATGTTGTTGATCTTAATGTAAACGATTCATTCATGTACGTTTCACTTTTTTCAAGCATTTTTTGAGCTTGTAATTTAATCAACTCAAACTTCCAATGAAGTGACAAACTTCTTTCCGTTGACGTATACCGGACATCCCCAATCATGTCGTCTGTTTAAACCCCACCACTTTATGATCAACTGCAAGCTCGTATTCAGATCTGCCTCCATCTAATGAACATCCGAACCAAGTCCCCATCCTACTTTATTTTCTCAATGATCCGTTTCACTCGGATGTACGTCACAATATGGAATAAAAGATCCGATGCTATGTCTGTAAACATTGCGAAATGAAAGTGACTATTGACAATGGACCATTATGCATGCGAAATGTAGGTGAAATTATGCTAATATTCCCAAGAAAAAAAAGCCTGGCTTCATTCTGGAATGCCCACTTTACAACATCCAATCAACTTCAGATGGATAAAACCAAGTCCTTTCCTTTTTTTTTCTTCTTTTTTTCACAGTTTGGAAGTAATTAAAAAGGGTTTGATTTAAGAAATAGAAGATGAATAAGCTTCATTTTTAATTTATTAATTTATTGCTATGTTTTGCTATTTTATTAAGTGGAAATATACTCATTTTCTGTAGGACGCAATCCCCATGATCAGCAAGCTTCGTTACAGTCAGAACTTCGACAAGGCCTTCAAACATGTGTTCGGGAAGACTCTGATCTGCCGCAGTATGGAAGTGTCCACTCAGCTGGCTCGAGCTTTCACCATGGACTGCATCACTCTGGAGGGTAAACAGATGTGTTCCTATATGTGTTGTTTTTTAAATTATTTATTTATTTATTTAAGTGATGCAGCTTTTCAGGATTAAACTGGATCACAAGTTCTTGTGGGCTCCTTAACTCAGTTCTTCACGTATCAATAATGAAATTGACCAGCTGATGAATCAGATGCAGCAAATCGAGACCCAGCAGAGGAAGTTCAAAGCATCCAGAGACAGTATACTGTCTGAGATGAAAATGCTGAAGGAGAAGAGACAGCAGTCAGAGAAAACGTTCATGCCCAAGGTAATGCATAGTATATTTTCAAGCGCTAGTACTATAACTACCGTTGTTTCTCTATCAGGTCTTTCATTTGGTTTCTCTCTACTGTTTCCCCCAGCAACGCAGTCTTCAGAGTCTGGAGGCCAGCCTGCACGCCATGGAGAGCACGCGGGAGTCTCTCAAGGCAGAGCTGGGAACGGACCTGCTCTCTCAGCTCAGTTTGGAAGACCAACGCAGAGTGGATGACCTCAATGACGAGATCAGACAGCTGCAACAGGTTGGGCTGCTTGATTTATGGTGGAAGTCATGAACATTTATTTTGGTCTATATTGAGATGAGTTTGTAAATCTGTATATAAAAAGTTCTATATATAAAACTTTGTAAATATCTATCTATCTATCTATCTATCTATCTATCTATCTATCTATCTATCTATCTATCTATCTATCTATCTCCAATAATAATCATTTTATTGATAATATCTTGATTTCATAATCGATGGAAGCCAAAATCATCTAATTTCATTAACTGCCCAGCCCTAACAACAGCCTGGCTGTTTGTGTGCAAACCGCATCTTAATACCAGGTGTAAACAGGGCCTCTGATTTGCAAAGTGACCAAGTGATGTTTACAAGGTCCAAGGTCACAAGGAAGAACTAGTTGCTGTGACATTGTATGTGTATGACGACTCCATACAGAGGCTGTAATCTCATCTGAAAAGTTAGTCAGTGTGAACCTCTGTTAGATGTGTGAGAGAATAATCGCTGAAGCCTGAGGCCACAGCTGCAGCTCGTCACCACCTCCAGCTTGACACACGACACACACAGCAGACAATTAAAAAGCTACTTTAAATGTTGTATAACCGGCCCACATCATTAGCCTTTGTGTTTCTTTTTTTTGTATTGCCTTCCATTTGGTTTGCTAATTTTGTCTGCTTTTGAATTTCCAGGCAGGCTTTGGCCTTTAAACATATGCATATAATTTCCACTTGTTCTTTTAGATGTACGTTCACGTGGCCAAAAGCCACATCATCTGTTTTTTTTTAGACTTAATAATAAACCATAAACCGAACATGTTTCTTTTGGTCCCTTCAGTCTGGGGTTATTTATAGATGTTTGTGTTTCATGTGTGTAATGTTTTTTTTTTTTTACTATAGGACAACAGACAGCTGCTGAATGAGCGAATTAAGCTGGAGGGAATCATGACCAGGGTGGAGACGTACCTCAACGAGAACCTGCGGAAGCGTCTCGACCAAGTCGAGCAGGTGAATATAGCAGTTAACCCTTTTGACAGTATAACCTGTATGAAATACAATGCCAATATAGTGCACTAAAAAGTGTGTGTTTGTGTAGGAATTGAAAGAACTGAGAGAAACTGAAGGAGGAACCGTCCTCACTGCGACAACGTCAGAGTTGGATGGCATTAATAAACGCATAAAGGACACTTTGGCTCGCTCTGAGGGTGAGTAAAGACTCAAATCAGTGTTTTGTTTTTATTTATTACATTTTTTTATTACATTTTGTTTCTCACTTTTCAGATTTGGACACCCTAATTGATAAGACGGAGGTGGAAATAAAGGATCATCAGAAGAGTATGGAGCGCTGGAAGAACATCGAGAAGGAGCAGAACGAAGCCATCAACCATGACACCAAGGAGCTGGAGAAGATGACCAACAGACAGGGCATGTTACTTAAAAAGAAAGAGGAATGTATGAAGAAGATCCGCGAGCTGGGCTCCTTGCCGCAGGAGGCCTTTGAGAAGTACCAAACGCTCACGCTCAAACAGGTACAGAAAACATATTTGAAGCTGCTGCTGCTGTTTTTGCTTTTTTTAACCCTGAAATGCAAGATTTATGGTCAAGCTGCTAAGAATTGCCCATATAATTTCCAGTGACACATTTAGAGTGATATAAATCTTTTTTCCTTCTTGTCGTAAATGAGGTCATAAACGAGTATTACATAATGAAGACCATGATTTGTCCGGATACCCTTTTACCACCTCCTCGGCTCATGCCTGGCTTTAATCTTTCCTCTCGTCCCCCTCCAGTCTCGCAGCTCTCCCACCTGTCTCATATTCTTCCTCTTAGTTGATCTTCCTCCTCTCTCTCCACCTCTCCAGTCAGGGGCTCTATTGTGTGTCAGCCCTCCTACACAGAGGTGACTCATTCTTCATTACCCCATGCTTGCGCTCCTGTTTTTTCACCCTGTCTTGGTGAACTTGAGTGCGTGGAGTTGAGGAGGGAGGTTGAATTGTGCCATATCTGTCTTGTTTCTTTAGCTATCTTCTGGAATCTTCTCTTGTAGGTTCAGAAGTGGTAATAATGGCACAACATTTATTCAAGTGATTTTGTTCTGGAAAAATAACTTGCAAATTTTTTACATTTGCTGGCAAAGAACGCTACTTTTCTTCGGTGAACGCAAAGCATTGAAATATAATTTTTCCTCCCATCTCAAATTGTTTTCCATCATCACCTATTTCATGGGTTATGTGTTGTGTAATGATTGTGTGGTATGTGTGTGTGTGTCTGTGTAGTTGTTCAGGAAGCTGGAGCAGTGCAACACAGAGCTGAAGAAGTACAGCCATGTGAATAAAAAGGCCTTGGACCAGTTCGTCAATTTCTCAGAGCAGAAAGAGAAGTTGATTAAGCGGCAGGAAGAGCTGGACAGAGGATACAAATCCATCATGGAGCTCATGAACGTCCTGGAGCTGCGCAAATACGAGGCTATCCAGCTCACCTTCAAACAGGTACGACCATCAGACAGACTCACTCAAACTCAAATATCTTCCGCTGACAGGATTCTTGTATGTTGATGATCTTGATAAGTTCCTGTAAAGTAAACAGCCACAAATCGACGGTAAAAGGCAGACAGCAATTAACTGTGTGTAGTAACTTTCCCTCATCATCTTGACATCCACTGTTAAAGCCCACTTTGCGTTTTTGTGCAGATGATTTGTTGACATGCAATATTTTGTCACAGCACTGTCTCCTTTGACTGACTTGAGTGGTATAATTGTAGATTACTGTTTGTGTACGTGGCTTAAATAACAATTATATATATATATATATATTAGGGCTGTCAACATTAACCTGTCATTTTTGTCCAGTTTAACGCGTTAAAATATTTAATGAAAAACGCAGCATCCATTAATTTTTTTCATCCTTTGGGTAGCGTTACATTATATGATCCTGCTCTTATTCATGCAAATGCTTTTAAACACGCTGCCTGTGAATGTCCTGTCTATGTGAGTGTGACACACACACACACACACACACACAGAGAGAAAGGCGCGCGCCAGTATGGTGCACACAGACAACGCGCCAGAAAACGGTTCTCTTTCGCGCTTAAACGAAAAATAACACACACAATTATGCTCACAGTATCCTCATAACATAAGAGCAGTCTTAAATTTGTGAAATAAAGTCTTAAATGAAGGTAAGTTGTGAGAGAATGAGGGGCGTGTGTGAGATGTCGTGCAGAAGAGGCTGCTCTTAAAGGGACAGCAGCCAATAAAGCTTTCTGTTAGTAACGTTAAACAAAGAACAAAGGGAACAGAGAAAATTACTCACTGTTCTTGACTGAAGAACTTTTGTAGCTTTAATAAGGATTAGTCTATATTTAATTTATAATTTATGCCGTGCAGGCTGTTTGATAACTTATTCAATTTCTATATACGTCCTACCTGTTAGACAGGTAAATATGACAATTATTATAGGTTTATATCAGGATTAGTGATGCACCGATGTGAAAATTGAGGCCGATACCGATAACCGATATTAATATTGCTGTTATGGCCGATACCGATATTTGCCGATGTCGATATCTCTGTATAGAAAACAAATTTTAATGATTATCAAATAAAGAGCTATTTTCCAAAACACTTTTTTTTACTTTAGAAATGACTGATATTGTCTCTCTCTCTCTCTCTCTGTGTGTGTGTGTGTGTGTGTGTGTTTGTTAGGTGAGTCACATCGATGTGATCTCAGCAGAGCAGGCCAAGGACTTTGTGGAGGACGACACCACTCACGGCTGAGAGAAACAATACCCCGCTATCACTCATTTTCCTTGTTTCTCACCACCGTCTCAACTGGTGTGTTTTCCTTTTTTTAAATCCCAGCTGGAATGAATGAATGAATGAAAAGCAAAAAGTTAGTTTTTCTTAATCTGCTTGGATTCAGAACAGGATATGTTGACTTGTTTTACAATTTTATATTTTCTTTCCTCTTTGTTGATTCTCGTATTTCAAGGATAAAACACTGAAAACATTTTTTTAAATATTTGATGAAATGTGCCGTGCTCCACACTTGGCTTCAAGCCCGAGTTATTTAAAGATGAGGAAAGTTCAGACACTCAAGTTTCAAAGTTAAGCGCCAGTAAAGGAACAATTGTAGTATGCTAACACTGAATACACAGGTAGGTGTATGTTAAAGAGCTGTGGTTTCCAGTCTGCCGTTTGACACCAGTTCTCTCTTCCTTTACTAACAAACCAGCATGAGCTATTTCATCATACTCTCCTTTTTAAGTGGTATATGAAAACGGCTCGTTTTGTATGTTTTCCGAATGAGCTTACATGTTTTTTTTATCATTGTTTTGTTGATGTTTCATTTATTCTTTAGGTCATTGTGATTTATAGTCTTCTAATGTGTATTCTGTTACCCAAAAAGAATAAAATTACCCTGGTCTTTATCAAAGCTGATTCCACTGGTTTCTTGTCGCTAGAGGGCGCCGTGTCACACATTGTACAGTTTTGATATTGTTACATCATGTGGTTGCAAAGAAATCAGCGATTTTGAGGCTGCTTTTGGCATGTGCTGTGCAAGTAAGTTCTTTTTATTCATAACTTAAGTAAATATATATAAATATAACATGTAAATATATTTTATATATGTGTGTGTGTAAAATTAAATATTTTTGTTGTTGTTTTTTTTATAGGTTTTTTGAGAAGTTGTTCCTTATTAAACAAATCTCAAGGTAAAATGTAAACACAGCCTACCATTTAAATAAATACTTATAATATAATAAGTATTTATATTTTGTAATGCTTATCATTGTTTTCATCCCAGTGTCTTTCAAACCTGAGCTTAAGCAGATCACAGTTGAGTGAGGAGATCAGGCTTTGGAAATAATCATGCTCGTCTGTAATAGGTTTGTAGTCATTCTGTTGAAGGTGAGTCATGTTCACTGAAATAATCTGGGGATATTGGATCCTTTTTCCATCTGCCAACAACACAAACACAGTTTTATCTGCCAGATCCACTCAGCTGATCACTGAACTGATCCAAGAGTCCTTTGGGCCTGTCCATCTCTCTTCTCTAAACTGCTCACACGCTTCTCTCTGCCAGAATCGCTCTCTCGCGACCCTTAACATAATCAACAGATGAAACCACCCCATAATCACGGGGAGGCCACGATAAACCTCGCATAAATCTGTCCCTGCTTTACAGTCGTTCACCACACAAGTTAATTTGTTGTCTGACAGGTGCCGTGTCAAACCTATAACCACCATGTGCCCTTGACTCTGTCTGTCTCTGTGAATAGTGTTAGGGTCCCATTAAACTTGTCAGATTGGTGAGCGGTGTCCTGCTGGGAGAACAGATGCTGCTGTCTCAATGGCTCTTCACACTAGTCACTTCACTGTCACGGGATGAACTTACAGCTGCCTATACAATTTGTGTCATTTGTTAAAAAAAAATTAGGCTAAAAGAATAAAACAACGCAATAATTTGCATTATAATTTTTCTTAGTGGACAAACATTTAAATTCCCATTATGGACTTTTAAGTCGCAAATCACTATATGTGACCAGTTATTCAAAAATACCCTACTTAGTCTATTATCATTTCATGTGGTTGTTTTTTGTACATAAGAGCGGAACACAAAAGTAAAGCGGTATATCGATATTATTATTATTATTATTATTATTATTGTTTTTGTTGTTTGTTTTTGCAGCGCATCATATCTTTGCTAATTAGATATTTCCAAAAGTAAAGTACAGAATGCCTTTTATTCTTGTAACACTTCTTAACTTCCTCCGGTAAGTGCAACAAGAACGTGTCTGCCCATAGACATAATAAATACATAGACGCCCTATTGGCCGCTGGATCGTACATCAACAGCGCAGCCATATTGCGGAGGGCAACTTTCCCATAACTCATCACGGGAATTGAGAAAAATGGCTGCTTTGTGTAGTGCTAAGGGCTGTACACATCACCGCACAATTGAAAACAGGTCTCGGGGAATTACCCTGTGAATGGTTATTCCCCCGAGACCTGTTTTCATTTGTGTTCAAGACTGAACATTTGTTTCTGGTTGTATTTGGTCATTATATAATTAGTAATAGTAATGTTAGTTACTCTACCGGAGTCAGTCAGACTAAAATAGCTACCGATGTCGCTAGTTAACTTAGCTGTGAAAGTTGAGACATGAGTTGACATGATTTATATTATAGTTTTAGCTTATATTATATTTTATATTATAAAGTAAATTTCCTGAAATCTAAATATTCATCTATATTTTCTTAAAACCGACTTTTATGACAAGTACTCGAATTGATATTTCATATTCTATTGCTATTATTATAGTATTATACATAAACTATATGCTATTATCAATATATTATTATATTATTGTACTTATGATATTATATAGTTATACTATTCATTACTATTTTATATTTTATATCACTATACACTAAACTATTTACTATTACTTCTCACTTTATCTTATATTTACTATGATTTACTATTTGCATTGCACAGTAGTTGTACCATATCATATGTATTACCATAAAGGATCCATCAGTTATCTCTGTTATTGTATATTTGGAGTATCTTTGTAAATATATAATTTTAGTGCTATAAAAATACCGAAAGCACCTGCCGGTGTGATTTTGTATTTGCTGATTTGTTTCATTTTCTCAATGGCGGTCGATTCTAAGCTCAAGAAAAGCTCAAATCAGGTTAAAAAGACAGAAAATGCTTTTTCCACAATAAGAAAACGTTATTTCATTGAATGTGAAAATTAAATGATATCTCAGTATGGGGGTGTTCACAATTCTTATCCAAGAATAAAAAGCCAAATACATGACAAGCCGAGCTTTGACAATTCCTTATTAAAACATTTTTTTTATAAGTTTAACTATTGAGATTTAAAAAAAAATAATTTTGTACGCCACGTACAAACCACTGAAATCGATTGATAAATGTACACGTTATTTTAGTTTTTATCCAGAGAAACCGCAGCTCACCCGTTTACTTGAATTTGTTTACAGCGCAGTCTTTCCCTCAGCAATATGGCGGACGCGTTGACGTATCGCAGCACCGTTCCAAATCGACCAATAGGGCGTCTATGTATTTATTATGTCTATGTGTCTGCCAAATATGTCGTATATACTTTCAAGTTGTTTTTTGCGTATTTATTTGTTTCAGTTGTTGTATTTACTGGCTCGACTGTAAAAATGAGGTCACAAACTCTTCTCAACCTGCAGATCCTTTAAATTTGACCCAGCAACTACGAGCTCTACATATAACCTCTCGCTGAGGCGTCATTGTGTCACTGCGGATCCATTTTTACCCTTGTAAACCATATGTGAAAAGGCATTTACAGCTTGCCGCTTCGAGTGGGAACCGCATTCGTTCCTCTTTTAAAGCAGTTTTATGAGGTCGTGCAGGAGGTTTATGGGAGCAACAGCAACAAACTGGAAGTTTTTATTATATTATATTATATGCATATTCTAACCATTATTGTTTTCCTAATGAGTGATGTTTGAGCGTTTAAATCCCGTGTGGTTTAAACATTGGGATGTATAGTGGCGAGTTAACGAGAATGGCATTCGCAGCTGTAGCTCAACCTTTTCGAGCAGCAATCTAGTGTAAAGGGGCAGCGTTACGACTCCGCACAGGTCTCATTTAAACAGGGATCGTCACATGGGTGCTGCTTTCTGCCCTTTTTCGAAAATATTCTCTTAAAATACTTTTTACACTCACTAACAATGTCCATGACAGCCATTTGTGCCGTATTTTTTTGAAAGTCATTTCCACCAGAATGTCATTTTCAACACACCTCAAATCATGTATGGTGTTTAATATCACTCTGACTTCAACATTTATAGAATAAAATGGCTGACGACTTTGTTTTGCTATAGGGGAAAATTCACTGGTAAAATTGTATTTATCTGAATTGCAGTTAAATCATATTTTGACACTTTTTATTTTATTTTATTTTTTATTGGGGAAAAACTGTTGTGGAAATGACAAAGTTGAGGGACATGATTTTCATAGTTAAGATTGAAAGTAAAAAAAAAACAATGTCGGCGTAACACAAGTTTTCTGTGCCTCTTGTTGACTGAAGTGTTTGATGCGCAGCTCCACCTGTCGCTGTGGTCAGGGCTGTTTCCGAGGGTTTTCTGTGTGCAGTTGTCCTGCTGATGTGGAACATTTTGTCCAGCGCTTGCAGTTTCAGTGTCAGTCATTCTCTCAACGGTATCTGCTTTCCTACAAGTCAAGAATACTCTGGGATTGTGACCGTGAATGTCACACATGTCTGCAGAGGGTTAATGAGGAGGTCCGCAAGAATCTAATCGATATTCTGTGCATTTGCTGTTCGTTATTTAAGAGTGGCAAATTAAAAATCTTTATGCTTACATGTATATTTTATTTGTTTAAAATCTATCTGTGTCTGTCTGTCTGCCACTATATATCTAGGTATATCTTGCTCTTATCTATCATTCTATCTGTCTATCGCTCTATCACTATCTATCTATCACTCTATATCTATCGCTCTATCACTCTATCGCTCTATCGCGGTAATACTTTATAATAATGTTCATTTGTAATTAATTTATAAGTGGTTAGTTAATGATATACTAATAATTCAAAACATTCATAAATGATTAGCAAGTGATATGGCAACATTTTATGTATGTCTTGTAAATTCTGCTACAAGTCATTTACAATTGATTAGTTAATTAACTAATCATTTACAAAACATGACTATGCGTTTCATAATGTTAAATAAATTGTTACATTTTTTGTATGTTTTGCTCACATCAGGTGCACAGTGGTTAAAGCCTCCATGTGTTTCAGAGAAGACAGCTGTCTATACCCTCACCAGTCAGCACTTACACTGCAGCACACACTACACAGTACACTACAGAAGACAGCTGTCTATACCCTCACCAGTCAGCACTTACACTGCAGCACACACTACAGTGTTCAACACCTGTTATAGATGATGTGTAAACACATGGATAAATCATTTACAGCACTTTCTGCCCCAAATCTAAAGTGTAAACTGTTTCAGAAAGTGTTGTAAATGATTTATCCATGCGTTTACCCATCATATATAACAGGTGTTGAACACTGTTACTTACCTGTTACAAATGATCTGTACGTGTATACTAGGCATGTACAACACTTTCTGCATCCCCTAATCTAGTGTAAACTATTCATCACTTGTAGATGTGTTACACATCATTCGTAGATCGTTCTTACCTGTTACAAATGATCTGTATTCTGTACTTGTATTCAAGGCATTTACACTTTCTGCACCCTCTAATTGCTACATACATACAAACAAATTTAACATTATTTATTAAACATTTATGAAACCCATAATCATGTTTTGTAAATGATTAGTTAATCATTAACTAATCAATTTTATAAAACGGATAGTTCCATTCCTTGATTCTGATTGGTTGAGCCGCGTTTGAAGCTGTTGTAAGTTACTCCACAAACACACACCTGTGACCGCGTTACATTAG
>FLSR01004875.1:22207202-22280029 GCA_900092035.1 Leuciscus waleckii
TCTATCGCTCTATCACTCTATCTAGCGCTCTATCACTTATCTATCGCTCTATCTGTCTATTGTCTATCTATCACTATCTATTCTATCGCTCTATCACTCTATCTATCGCTCTATCTGTCTATTGTCTATCTATTATTCTATCGCTCTATCACTATATTACTCTTATTCTATCTATCACTCTAATTCTGTTTGTCTCTATCACTCTTATCTATCTGTTCATACTATCTATCACTCTATCTATTGTCTATCACTATATTGTTCTATCTATCTCTTTATCACTTTATCTATTATATCGCTCTATCTCTATCTAGCGCTCTATCTATCTGTCACTATTACTCTATCTATAATTCTGTCTATTGTCTCTCACTCTTATCTATCTGTTCACACTATCTATCGCTCTGTCTGTTTATTGGGCTCTTCACTCCATCTATGCTATTGTACTATATATATATATATATATGTCGATATACATTAACTCCTTCTGTAGTGAGAATGAATAATTGCAGGTTTCATCATTATGTGCATTTCAAGTTTCACACACATCCCGCTGACTCCCCCAAAGTCTATTATCCCGGTTGTTATCCATCTTGGTTTCATTGATAAGATCTCGTGCCCAATTTTTTAAATCAAATTGTATCCAAACACACAAAATCCTATACAGCCAGGATCCAGATCTCCATTAGACCCAGTAGAGTTGTGTGTGTGTGTGTGTGTGTGTGTGTGTCTGTGGGACAGAACCCCTTGCAGGAGACTCTCCGTCAGCAGTTAATGCTCCAGAGCGTTACAGTGAGAGAATCAAAGGCTTTGCACGTAGACGTGCAACAGGGGCCTCTTTGTGCCCCACAAAATGTTAATGGTCGGAAATGTTAATAATCTGCGCACGGGGGCCTGGCCTTTGATAATCTGTTGACGAAACTGATCCGGCACTTTTGGGTGACGGGGCTAATGGCATTCCTCACACTTGCTCTATCATTGGCTGGAGAGAGAATGAAAGAGTCCGGCAGCCCTCGGGGACTCCCAAATGGTCAAACGTCCCTCTTCCTGTCGTATTCCTCCAGCCCTCATCCCAGCTTTACCACCAGCCCCTTCCAGCACACTGTTTTATCTGCACTTTTTTTTGACTTTTGAAGGTCTGGCAGAAGCTCAGTGAGAGGGCGCGTGCGAGTGGGCTCACTTTCATTACCGCTGTTGATCCCGGATTCACTGGAGGCCGATTCGTAGTTGCACGGAAAGACAGGACCTCGGTCGGGATTCACTGCAGTAAAAACCTCCTGCAACTTTTCGGGGAGTGACTCATTGGATTTTCCTGTGGGTAGAAAGTTGTTTCTACCATGAACCAAACTTGGGACAAGGGTGTTTTTGAGAACGGACAGTCACAAACTCTTGGGAAAGCTTGCGCTGAGCACCTCCAGAGGTAAGGAATGTGCCGCTCTGGAAAAGCGTTTGTGTTGCATGGAGATGTATGAAAAATCGATTTGTTAGCGAGCGTTTCGTCCCTGTTTTGCGGGGATAAATCACGCTTAAGTAGCAAGTACAGTAAGAAATCATCTAAATGCTTGAACTGGCACGGGTCCTAAAGGCACAGGGATGATGGATGGGTTCGATGAGTGTAACTTTTGAGTTCTTTGCCAAAGTGCAATTCCACTGCGATTCTGAGCTGTATTATTGTAGCCACAGATCTCCAACATAAACCGTTATCATTCCTCCTGCTTATTCCCTCATGCTTTCTCATCTCAAATGTAAACATTCATTTCTATAGATTTAAAGCAATATAAATGTAATGTAATCAATTGATTTTTTGTGAATTTTTTTTTTTATTACATCTTTTGCCATTACGTCTTTAATGTTATATGATCATTCAAAAATCATTCTAATATGCAGAATTACATCTTTTTTATTATAATATATATATATATTTTTTTTAATACTCATTTTTATTTTACATTTAAACTTACAAATTTGTATTCTTACTAATTTTACTAATACTGAAAATATATTTATTTGGTTCATATTTATCAGCGGGTAAACCGTTTGTTAAAACAGTTAACGGGACTGTTAAGTGTTAAAAAATATATCTATAAATAAAAGCAAACAATAAAGCATGTTAAATGTGATTATTGTTAGCACTCCTTACTGATATTTATAGCATAAAAAAATAGTATTTATTTATTTTAAAACTGACTGTTTGAGTTAGTGCTGAGAATAGCTACATCATTTTTTGTCAAATTAATTTTGCAATTTAGTTTAGGTGTCCCCAAAATGTACCTTTTCATACTCTGAACTTTTTAAATAGTCATTATATAAAACTATTATTTTAGCTGTAAATCATCTTAATGAATTACTATTGTAAACTAAACTTTTTAACTTTTTTCTTGAAAATATTTAAACACTCAAACTCTTGTTTATGAGTTATAAATGACCAAACTTAAATTGCATGCTATTGCAACATTTTAACGTTTAAAACACACTGCTAAAACACACAAGTGACTTTTTAATGTTGTATAATGTAGGCTATGACAGCAGATAACTATTCCCTTCATGTTGAATCAATTATGAAGACGAAAACGAATGGAAATTGGATAAGATGATGAGCTTGGGTCTCCACAGTCAGTCAGCACATGCGTGTGAATGTTTTCAGCAGATGTTACCGGTGACACTGCTATTTGTTTCGTGTTGATAAATGACAGGGCTTGATCAGTGCTGATGTGCACATAAGTGATGACCACATTCCTGCAACATGCCTCTATGAAATCACTTAACACTAGTCAAAATATAATGCTAATTATGCACACACACAAAAAAAAAAAAAGTCTTGCAAAGTTTAGATGGTTGCATTGGCAAATCGTGTAAGTCTTGAAAAGTTTAGATGGTTGCATTGGCAAATCGTGTACAGAAAAGTTTATTTTGCACTTTCACTAGCGTTAGTCAGTCGAAGTGCTAATGTAACTTGCTCTAGTACAGGCGAACAAAATTAGCCCTGTAAACGGGACGAACATGGCAGTGATCTTCAGTGAGTGACGTATAGAATCAGGCCACTCTTACGTGTGAGTTACTGACAGAAATGTGGATGCCAATTTTGTTGCAGCGTTACAAAGGTGTCCAATTATGGACATGGCGTCCACTGTTTCTATTTTAAAACATTCTCCGTTTTTGCACAACACTTCGTATGTGTATGTCCGGCAAAAGTTGTGCGAACGTAATTTCTTGCTAAAAATTATGAACAAATGCAAAGGCGAGAGAACCCTAACTGAAGAATAATTAAAATTATTACAGATTATAATAATTGTAATAATAATTATTACAAAGAATAACAAAAATTGCTGTATATAATTTAAGTAAATTTTCATATACATTCCAAAAATATTTGATAAGGGAATTAAGTGTTTTTGTGCAGTTCATTTAATCAAAAGTAAATCCTGCAGCATCCAGCCAGTGCTGTTACGGTGTCATTTTAACTGTTACTATTATAACTTTGTGACTTTGAGAAATCTGTCATACGAAGTCAGCTTAATTGTTTTCGAGTCTCTTGCACATTGGCTCCTGCATGTAACGGCACAGTGCATGAAATCCTCAGCTGCCCGCGTGAAGCTTTTCACAGCCAGCGAGAGGTCGTGGGCTCTGACCGTGCGGTGAAAGATGGGGCATTTTTGATGGATTGTTTTTAAATAGCACAGTGGGCCACAGCATTATGACTGGTATTGTCAGGATGTGTCGGGGCTGTTGTGTTGTCCTTTTTTTCCTCTTGTCCGCCATGGTGTATCGCTCTCTCTTCTCCCATATATCCCTCGTCAGCTGCTCTCTCTATATCACTCTGCCAGCCCGACCCAGAGGGGGGAGTTTCCTCGTACCCCCGGGAACGTGAGGCTGATGGGAGTCCCAGACGCCATTCTGGGCTACAGCGCTTCTGCTTGTTTCCGGATACTTCGGTGTAAACGGCCGTGTGAATATGACCCTGGAAAGGTATATTGTGTTGTTAATTTTCATTGTACTATTTTTCCACAGCTGTCGTGGTCTTTGGTGTTGTTTGACCTTTGAACAGTTGGATCTAGATGTTTGAAGCACCGTATAGAGCAGTAAAAGTTTTACACTTGTTCTTAGTGAAGCCTGACCTTGGTTCTTCATAGCATGCGTGTTTGCTGGTATTACCAGGGATGCTTAAATCACAGCTGGGAAATATGTTGTGAATGCCTTTGTCCCTTCAGCTCTTAAGACTACCGGCTATTCGGTTGCCTTTTGTCATTAGTTTCATGTCTATGCGCTCATGAGTCCCTATGGTGACACAGTGCTCTGTGGAAACACGTGTTTTGTGCCATTTGATGTGTAGATGAGGAAACAGAGGCCTGAGAGATGTCTTTGTTTTTAGTCCTGGAACAACATTTATGACAGTCCCTAACTAACTATAAACTACCTGTAAAATCTGAGGCAACATTTTTTAAATTATGTACTGACCCCCTACCTTTGCTCAATTAAAAAGGGGATGTGGGATATCCAACTGGCCTATCCAATCGAAAGCTTGGTAAGAGAACGGTATAGTTTGGTTTTTTTGTACGCCATTGTATAAATGTCAAGCAACACTTTATGCATGTTGGGAATGACTTCCAACCATATATTTGCTCTTAACGTCCATAAAGTCTTGCCAGACAACTGAATGATTGGGTATAAAGAAACAAAACAGCAAATTAGCTTAGCAAGTTTTCAATTGTCAACAAAGATGTTGATTAGCAACCAAATAAGGGAGGATTTACACATCTGATGATTGGGGAACAGAAACGTTTTAGCATAAAATGCCCAGAAATAGAGCGGCAATGCTAACATTAGCTTTATATTCGATTTGTAAAGTCATCAAGGAACCAGACTTCGAAAGAAAAACACTGCAATGCTAGCATCTTCATTAATTGTATTAGTTTTAAACTATCTACATGCCGCCACCTTCATGTGATGTTGGCAAACCTGAAAACTTCATGCTTTCAATCATTCATTCATCTTCTGATATCTCCGATTTATTTATTTTTTACTTGTAAATGCCCGCAGCCAAAGGTTTCCTCCTATGGCTTGGGTCACATGACAGTTTATTTAGGAAGGTGCGATCTCTCAAATATCAACACTCGACCTTTAGCAACCGTAGACGTGTGCTGTCAGCTCCTTTGATCGATGGACGCTGGTAAAAACTGAATGGCCATTAATTATCAAAACCAGTTTGGTTGGTGAGGTTGGTTACATTTGGGAAGTGTCAGTGTTTGGAATAACATAGGACACAAGTTGTTGTTTTCTTCACGTTCACACACAATCGACTAATACAGTGTGAAAATATTTGTCTACAAGGCAAATGGCATTGGTGAGCCTGGTGAAGAAGTGCGAGGCTTGGCCCTCAGCGGGTGTCAACCACTATCAGCCTATTTGTGGTGACACTTATTTGTTTCCGTCTTTGTAGAATTGTGGGTTTCCTGCTGTGGTGTTCTGACCTCTCAGCATGTGTTCATTGCTTTGACATGTAGAAGTAAATGGGCTAATCTTTATGTTGAAAGTATGACAGTCTTAAGGCACCAGCAACTTCTGCTATTTCACAGAAAGGAATTTTCTGTGTTAATTTTATCAGCTTTTTTAAATAATGTATTTAGTAGGGGTGTAACAATATATCGTGTCACAATATTTCACAATACAAAAATGCAACAATATGTATCGTGGATAGTGACAATATGTATCGTGGATAGTTCACCCAAAGTAAAAATTACCCTGTGAGAAAAAATTGAAGTTTTCAGAGTCAGTACTACATTAAACTACAATATATTATGTTGAATATAATGTATAATAATGGGGGAATATTAGTGGGTCCTGATAATGCTTATGTTATAAGTCTTATGTTACCAGTAAAAAGTGGCCTACATTATTTTAAATATATCTAGCCAGTGACAGAGTGCAAGCATATTCGTCTAAAATAATTCTGTATTTTCAGGTTCAGAATCATGAATATATTTATTCTGGTGTCACCATTGTCCAACTCAGAGCGGCTGTATTGATGAAGTGCATTAATGTCCTCATATAGGCTGAAAACATCGCGAGTGTCATGCGTGCCTCAGTGTGTGTGTGGTAAATGAAACAGCGCGTCTGTGCCATTCATTCACAGAGACACAGAACATGCATGATTTCTAGTTAAATGGTCTTTATGCGGTTTAATATTGACAGACACTGGTCTATATCACAATTTTATTTAAGTTTACTGACCTACTTTTCATCTAAAGGTGTAACTAAGTAACCACCGGAAGTGCGAGTACACTGCTTGGCGATTTCGAACGTTACAAACCAGGAAATGAATAAAGGCCTATTCTTGAAATCTGGCTACCGCGAGCACGAAAGCTCCTCTTTTATTCGACAAAAACAAACAATGATTTTGATCAAGTTTTTGTGTTTTAAACTACATTTTAGTCTCGTCTTTTTTCGTCAACGATATTGCATGTTGATACAGTCACAGTTATTGTTTAATGACGCTGGCTTCGTCTCGTCATCGTCTCGTCTTGGTCATGGAAAAAAAGGTCATCAACAAACATTTTTCTTCATAGATTTCATTAACGAAATAAAGCGTCGCTCCACTTCCATTCCTAAATCCTGTCCCGTGGCCTCATGGGATAGTAAAGTGTCCATCGAATGTGCACTTCAGACTCAGGACTTTCGCCTGCTGTTTTTTCAAATGCTATGTATTCTGACATACTACTCTTTGGCGTATAGTTTTTCACATACTATATAGTAGGGAAGCATTCAATTGAATTATTATTGATGATTATCATCATCAATTATTTATTCAATAAATGATTTACTTTTTGACAAAAACTGAAAAGCCAGGTTCATGACCTTGAGGTCTGATGACTTCAGTGTATCACAGCAATGCTCGCTTGTATATCCATTTATAGCTTAATCAAATAAATTGTGCCGTCTCATCTGCACATATTGGATGTAATTAGAAATGGGAAGTCAGCCCTATGACCACCGCTTCACACCAATCCCGATGCGGTTTCCCTTTTGAGAAAGTGCTCGATCTGACATCACTGACAGCTCTATATGTGTTTGATTGAATTATATGTAATAAGCACTGCTGTATCGGCACTGTAACGGCAGTCGTGCTGTGTGCCGAACATATGCTGAGAACACGTCGGCCAAGTGTAAAGGTCCCTGGGTAAACATGGTCTAAAATTAAAGAAGGTGTTTATCCGAGTTTAATTGGACGTCTGTCCCTGAGCAGAATCAAGGCATGAGGCAGATCTGCTTATAAACTACATTTAGCCTTTATTTGATTGTTAAAGTACAAGGTCCTGGATTGGCCCTGCAAACACTAGCACGCCGCTTTTGGCCCGAAAGTGGAAACACGGCTAATGACTGTATCTGTTTTTCCCATAACATCCCAGTCAATGTGCTCATGTACCCCTTTATTCAGATCCAAATCATAGCTGTTCCTTTTAACTCCATTATATTATCCTTCTTTTAAAAAGGAAATTCAGTCATAATTTACGTTCATGCAAAAGCTGTATGCTGATATTTTACCATAGAATACAATATTTTATTTATTTTACTCTCATTGTATAGTGATCAGCACCGTCTTAACGGATTATATCAAGTTTACCAATCCGTTCTGCAGAATTCCACAGATTTTCTCCCAAAATTAGCAACTTTATACTTAAAACAAAAATATTATACTGGATGTCATTATGATTCATATTATTAAAGTCACCTTTAAACAAAACAAAAAAATACTGATGGTAAAAAAAGATATTGAGCCACCAAGTAATGCATTTTTTTATTTTATTTTTTAACTAGACGTGATTTGAGTTTAAAAATTACGTGATTAGAATCATGATTAGTTATTTAACCCACTGATTAAATATAAGTATACAAATTAGTATTTTTAAGTTGTATTGTCTGTATTTAGGTGCATACACCCCTGGTTGGGAGTCAGTGCTCTTCTAGAACATGGCCTGTAGACACATTTATCTGAGATGTATAGTTACGCATTGGCATCCGTTGCCATCTTATCAAAATCTCACAGCAGGACGACACTTAATGTGATAGGGACAACATTACGATCAACCAATCAGATTTTAGGGTTAGTGCTCGAGGCATACGTTGTTGTGAATGATTACTTTTTCTTTCCGTGTACTAATGAATCATGCACAACACCAGAAGCATGTATAAAGACAGTAAATTGGCTCAGTTTTGAGTTCATGTGTGGCGCTCCCCCCTCTTTTCACGTAACTAACATATCACAGACCTTTGACAACAGCCCCGTCATGCCTTAATGCCAGGAATGTGTACGGTTTCTCTCCAAAGACTTTGAAATCTCTTGCTTAAAGCTCAGGGGTGCACAGATGCTGCTGCTCAGTGTAGTGTGAGTAGTTTGTTGCATGTGTGTACACCATAAAGGCATTTTGCTTTCGTCTACCGTCATCTCGCGTTTAACCATCTGGCATGTTTTTTATTTTATTTTTTAACAACCTGTAGCTCAGTTGTTCATTTTGTGCCATTCTATCATCCTTTATGATGTCTGTAGTCATTTTATAGTATAGCACCAAGGCACAGATATAATGCCTTATATGAGTTTCTGTATTGTAAAGCCAAAAATATTGAAACTTCAATGAGGAACCGTTTCTAATGTAGAATAGTTCAATGTTAAAATGGGTTTAAGAAAATATTTTAACATGGAAATATTATACATTAGAGACTGTTCCGTTCCTAATTGAAGTTTCAATATTTTTCAGAGACAATAAGAAAGCCAATTGTAGGTAAAGTGTTGTTGTTGTCATTGTTTTTTGAGGATTCCAATCAGCCCAACATAGCAACGCTCCAGCCAATAGCATGAGTTTGGGGCGGGGCTATCTCTGTTTCCCTAACCAATGGCAGACAGAGTCTTTGAGGAAAACCCTGTTTGAAAACCATTATTGCGATTCCATTACATTACACATTTCAGCGTTTAAATTATACGATATAATTAAAACTATTAATATAGAAACTCAAATTCTCAAGCTTGTCTTGAGATTCAGGGTGATTGTGACTCATCTCAGTTAAATATGATTGTGACAGTTTTAATCACAATTAGCAGTAGGTTCTCTGATAAATATACTTGACACCATCACAGGTTGAGAATAACTGTAAGCCATTTTGTTTCTGCTTGAGGTAGATTGAATTTGCAGTAGGTAGCGGTAGGGATTTCTCAATGAAATCTTTATAGGGTATCATGTAAGCTTGTAAGTGTTCAGGGTGCTAAGTACTCTGGTAAATATTCCTTTTATTGATTGCAGCTTTATGGCGTTTTCACACATTCTTCACTTTCTTCTCAGGTCTTCAGTATACCATAAAATGGTACTTTAGGTCCAGCTAAACACATGTGGCCTGTCAAAGAAAGTTCAGGGGTCACAAATGTGCTTTTTTTCCCAGCAAACAACCCAAGGGGAGAAGAGAAATCTGTAAAGCTTTTAGGGAATCTATCAAGTAAAGCTTTTGAATGAGCATCAATGGAGGACGATGCTTTTTAGGGCCAGATAGTGTAGTTATAAAAAGAAGAATTTGGTAGAGTTTGGTATCACTAATTGGCACATTTAAAAGGGACACCTGTCTAAATATCTACATCATTTATGTTCTGTCTCCACCTGTTTCCATATGTTCATATATGGTGCTCATTGACACTTCTTTTAAGAAAGCTAAAATGTTGTACAAGGCCCTAAATTCACGGTTTATCAATCATCTTTCCTTCAAACTGTGATCTGTGGTGTGTTAAGATACAGATCAACATACTATATTGGATGAGTAGACGCCTTTTTCCATTTTGAGCCAGTATAAGGTTCAATCACATCTGAAACGGAGACGAGTCTGCTAGCTGGTTGCACTGTGGGGTCTCGTGGTCTGGCCAGGTGCTCGGTGTATAAATTACCAGGCATGGCAATGCCCGCATTTCACCAGCAGGTGTGCTGAAGGGAATAGAACAGCAGGGGTCAATATATAATTTTACTACTCACCATTTGTAATTTTAGATGCTAACTGCTGCCGATGTTAATGGATAGCAATGCCTGATATTCCTCATGGACTAACAGCGGTGTTCATCTCTGATCATGTGACCTGGCCCGGCCTATAGTGTGTGTACTGTGTGACCGACATTTTGTTGACTTGCTGACAGTTGAAAATAGGTCGCCTTTCGATCGCTGCCAAGACTGCAGTTGCCGGTAACTATTGTTCAGCAAGTTAGATAAATGAGGAGGATCGAAATACCAGGAATAATTGACCCATAATCTACTGGTGTCGGCACCTAGAAGTTTTTTTTTCGAAGATCACAAAATAAATGTGCAAGCCATATTTCTATCTAACGAAAGAGAGACAGAATTAGGACTTTAAAGTCTTTTGCATTTGATTTTAAACACATTTTCAAATTATAATTTTTGTAAGTAAAAAAATATATATTAATAAGCAATATGGTGGATAAGCAATAGTTACTAAGATAGGATTGATCAGTAACATGTTTAAGTGTCAGTTGTCTTCACAATGCAGAAACCTTAATTGTATTAAAGCCTAATTTTATTTAAGCAAAATATCTTATTCTGGAGTGACATTATTTTTTCAAGTTAATTGCCAACACAAACACAAAACCAGTCGCCACACATAAGTATAGCCTCTGAGGGCATCAAGGTTAATTTATAGGGCACGGTGGCAACAGGCAAGGCATGTTTTACAGACGTTTTACAGACCCTGTAACAGCTTGTCTTTCTCTAAGACTCCATATGATCTTCCTCGTAACACAAACCCATCCAGCCATGCCAAAAAAAACTCCTCACCATATTAGCAACAAAATTAATAGATGAAGGGATGTAGTAATGCTTTGAAAAATAGCGGACACAACATACTTGTCAGCTCTGCTCAAGAATATTATTTACTTGGACTTAATCTTGGACTTGTTCACCCAGTTATCATTACTGATTGTTAAACAGGCACTAGCCATAGTGTTAGAGTTTAGTTTTAGTCTATGAAAGTTACAACAAGGTTCTACATAAGGACTACAAATACCACAATGACGCAAGTTTATGTGCTTGGCGAAGTAGCATTAGCATAGTAGCATTAATGTTTACATGTTTTATTATAATCCACTGCACACATTGCTTACAAGGTTCTACATATTAAGGACTCCAAATACGACCTAGGACGCAAGTTTATGTGCTTAGCGAAGTAGCATTAGCATAGTAGCATTAATGTTTACATGTTTTATTATAATCCACTGCACACATTGCTTACAAGGTTCTACATATTAAGGACTCCAAATACGACCTAGGACGCAAGTTTATGTGCTTAGCGAAGTAGCATTAGCATAGTAGCATTAATGTTTACATGTTTTATTATAATCCACTGCACACATTGCTTACAAGGTTCTACATATTAAGGACTCCAAATACGACCTAGGACGCAAGTTTATGTGCTTAGCGAAGTAGCATTAGCATAGTAGCATTAATGTTTACATGTTTTATTATAATCCACTGCACACATTGCTTACAAGGTTCTACATATTAAGGACTCCAAATACGCAATGTATGATTTCAATCTGTGTAATTTGCTATAGTGGAACTATTTTTTCAGATACCTCACAACCGCGTATAAACTTCCGCTCGATATTTGAGTCTGAAGCGTTAGTAGCGCAGTAATATCAACGAGCAATGAGTCCTCCAACAGAAATCAATGGGATTTACAAAATGCCAAATAAAACACGACAGAAACTGTATTTCGCTACGCTACTTGTTTTGGAACATCAACGAACACCACTAACCACTCGGTGAGTTGCACAGTTTGAAAACGAATGTTAAGGGTTGTTTTAAGGACATGTTTGTGCATGCCCCTAGTCAGCCACTCTGAAGCGGTCAAAGGCGATTCTAAACGAGTCAAAAAGTCGAGACAGGACCCATCGTCAAAATTTCTGTCCACCACTCTAGTTCATCCAAAACAAACCAGAAAAGAGACTCAAAGTGCTAATACCGGAATTATCCTTTAACCTTGTCTTTGTAACATACGTATTGCCAATATGGGCGTGGCATCTGGCTATAAAAGCAGGCGATCTGGCATGCATGGGATACTCACTCAGATTAAATTCAACTGAAGCAACGAACTGAGAGTCGTGCAGCAATATAGCACGGCCTGAAACGCAGTACTCATTCCTGTATCTCAGGGAACGGAGGTTACGTAAGTAACCGAGTACGTTCCCTTTCGATACTTTACTCGTACTGCGTCACTAGACGCTGTAATGGGGAACCGGAACGACTATAATGATATACTTGGCCTTAAGCCCGGGATACGCCAAAGAAGTAGCGCTGATGAAAGCCGACTGTGTTGTCGCCTCGCGTCGGGGGAAAAACCTGCACCTGAACACACCTAGAGAACTACAGCCGACTGTCAGCTAGAATGTGTGTTCTGCGCCTGCGTGTAAATGAGACAACTGTCTATTTCTGAAGATATATTCATCTATATTCGTCATTCAAAAAGGGAAACCGACGCTGCAGATACACAAAGCAGTGCGTGCTTACCGTTTTTAATATCAATCCTGCTAAACAATTTCTTTATTCCACTCCGCTCATGTTAATATTGAAATATTCGCCAAGGAACACTTCGCCAAGGTAAGACGACGTAACATTAGAACAGCCTTCTATCTGTACCGTTTTGACTTCTTTGCTCGCTGTTTTGCTATTATTCTCGTGCAGTGACTCGTTCTCTGAGCTGAATAACCAATCAGAGTTCTCTCTCTCACCGACGGCCCGACGCCGATTCAACATTTCGAATCGGCCGCAAAAAAGCAGACGAGGACCAATTTCAGCCGAATGTGCGGAACCGTGCGGAACACACTGAGAAAACTTAGTCGGCCGACGCACAAAAACTGCCCGACGGCCGACCGTCGGCTTGGTGTGTCCCGGGCTTTAAGCCCTTACAGAGCCTAGAGAAACCAAGACATAATAGGGAATACTCATTTTGCTAGGGGCTCAGACGTAAGTCAGAGTACAGGACGTATGCCTAAACCAGGAAAACTCCTAGAGGTCGATCCTGCCCTAGACAATCGTTCCTGGAAACCTGTATGGCCTAGGCACTAGAAGGGCTGAGATCTGGTTAGGTAAGAGAAGACAATAGCCTGTTACCCTGGTAGTTTATGTGTTTGACGAATCAGACAACTATTGTAATCTTTATGTAGAAGCTTGTTAGCAGCTATTGTAAAAACCCACTAGAGATATTTGAGGGAACACGTGGAGAATTTTGCTTTCCAGATTGGCCTGAAATTGTTGCTGTACTAATTGATGCTTTTTTTATTTTATAGAATTGTGTACTTTTTTTTTTTTTTTAGGTCACATTCATGTTTAAACAAAGAAAGCCTGAATTTACATTCCCAAACTGTTTCCTACAGGTCTCTACCACAGTATTTTGCGACACATCCTTTCTATGACACGTCTTTCTGACTCAAACTCAGTGGGCACCTGCCAAACATTGTTTGTTTCGTTTAACTTGTTGGGGAAGCCAACCCTGTGGTTCTGGTGTCATTAGCTGAACTTGATGAGATGACAAAAAACACTAAAGTTTCCCTCTGGAGGCAGTCTGAATGGATGAAACAGCTGCAGGTTGGCGTTGATGGTCTGTGGGGTGGGACGTGTGAAGGTGCGGGCTATTTGTGTTCATTCACAATGTAAATATCAGGCAGATTTATAAAGAGTGAGTCATGTAGACATTTTAAGGGTCGAGGTGACTCATGTCCACCCACGGTCCGTCTTACATAACACCCAAAACGTCACAAACGGAGGTAGACCTGCCGTTCCTTTCAAACACCACAGCAATGATACAACAGCAAAAGTTATGCTACGTTTTTTTTTTTTTTACTTTTATACCATTTTTAAACAAAGGTTTTGAATTTATGACTCTAGTTAAGTGGTAAACATCAGTCGTCAAATTAAGTTTTGTTTTTTCTTTTCGTATTTTTAATTTTAGAATCATGAACACAGGAAGCCAGGCTTCTCTTCTTTCCAGTTTACATATTTTACCTTACTAAAACTATCTGTAATGCTGCAAACAATTTTTTATCATATTTTAATTCATTAATCATAATCATGAACTCAATGGTTTGTAGCGCAAATAGTTTTACAGTTTACTGTACTTTGTTATTATTAGTTATTTACTAATGCATATAAAAATATACTAATGAATAAAAATATATAGCTAATGAATCTGAAGTCTTAAACATTAAACACACACACACACAACTTATTTGTGGCAAAATAAGGCACCTGGTGCATGTTTGTTCATCCTTGGCAGTATCACCAAGACTTGTCGCACATACTGTATATAGCTATATCTAATATTTATATTATCTTAAAACATCAATACTTCTCTGCTTTTTATATTTATAAAGAAACAATGTACAAAATAATATGCCAAGAATTTCAGAATTTATTTAAAGGGGTCGTAAACTGCATTTTTAAAAATTATTTTATAATGTTTCCTGAGGTGAGCTTATGTTAGCAAGTTATCGCTTCAATTTAAAAAAAGCTGTGAGTTTTAGTGCGAGCACATACAGGCACGTCTGCTTCAAAATATGACATGAAAAAGCTATCTTTGTGGGCAAACGGGTTGCCCTCGACCTGTGGTGGCTATACGGATATACGCGTTTAGACGTAGGTCAGAGTCTTTTAATATTTACTTTAGTAATTAGTAATTAATCCGCAATCAAGTCTGTTGTCAAGATAATCTCGGAGATGTTACAACTAAAATGTCAACCATTTAAAAATTAAAAAAAACTTTTAACATATTAATTAAAAACATTTATATAATTAAGATCTTCAGTATATTGTGCTGATTTGGCTATTTCTCCACATGCCTTTTTTGTCAAGTTTTGTCTCCTGAAATATGGATGTTATCAGTGAAAGTTATTATAAACAGTGTTGCCTATTAATGAATGTGTTTCCATAGTGACTTAATATAATGCTTTAAATATGATTTGTCTTTTTCTTCTTCAGTCCAGGTGTATGATATTACCTATGAAGGGAGGAAATGCATGGCGTTTTGTTTTAAGGTGGGAGATAAGGCCATTTTCCCATTTACTGATGGTAAAGACATACAATTTAGGGTAAGATCTGAGACACTGAATTAAAGTAATTGCTAAGTTCTTTTTGGAATATTTTTAGACATAGCGTCAAATAGTTTCTTGTGCTTTTATTATCTAATTTTTGATTTGATAAGATCTGACATTTATAACAGTCTGCTCTCACATACACAGGTATTATCCTCAATTCAGGAGGTCATGAAAGATACTGTTAACAAGACCCTTAATGAAATGTTCCTATTTCAATGGGGTGAGGCGGGAACAAGTGACTGGCGGAGCTTGAAATCAGTGGCTGAACCCAGCATGTACCTGTTTTCTGAAGACAATGGATGTTTACACGTGTGCAACAAATTCCGATCAGTGTCAGATTGGCAAAAAAAAATCAGATTTTTTACACCGGACGCGACAATGACGCGACGCTTTGCTCTGCGCCGCAACAGCTAGAAGCTGTCTACACTGGACGAAACGAAGCGACCTTTGCAAATCCATTTATCCTTCCTATGAGAAGTATTGCCAGTGCTCGGAATACGGAGGCATCAATTTATTGTCGGAAATTTGTCTTGTCAAGTCGCACCACATCCAGTGTAGATACGGTATAAGTCATTGGATCCTATTAACAAACAGTGCATGCATACGCGCATATTTTATTGTCAAAAGTTTGAATGCACAAACCACCCATTCAACAATACATAGGCTACTTAATTTTTTTCTAAATCTGGGATAAAACTCAAAACTGAAATGTTTAAAAATATATGTTTTCAATGTGTTTTATCTGGTCTTGATTATAGCGTGTCACTTCGCTTGAGGTTTTTCATGCGCATGTGCTCACGCAAGAGCCCGCTGGAAAAGAGCCATGGGTGGAGCATGAAGTCCAGCTCCCCCTCTCGGGTTGAGCTTGACCTGGTCCAGCTTACGTCCAATGACGTCCAGAGAAGAGGGACGTCTCTGGAGTAGGCATCTGTAAAGTGCATGAGGATTAGTTTGATAAGTGCCGTGTGGCTGCACAGGTTCGTTGTGCGAAAGCCCTTATTTGGAGTGGGTTTGACTGTGTATTATCCTATTAGTAACTACACACTACCTCATTTGTTTACTATCATCCATTTTTATCAACATTACGTGCTTATGCACCTGCCGTGAATAATTTTACGTGAAAATCATGCTTTAGTCAACTTAAGGCTAGGGTTTCATTAGAAATGAAAGCTAACCAGATGTTGTCGATTATCATTATATCTTCTGTACCCCTTTGTTTCTTTAACCACTGGCCTAGTGTTATCTATGGAAACAAACAAGCCGTCACTGCTCTATTCTCAGCTGCTGCTATCAGTACAGCTCAGCCCACGGTTATCTCATAAGAGCATTCACGGAGACATGGACAGACAGTTGGAGGACGTGTGTCTAAGAGAGGGTGTCCAATTTCATTAGCCTTTGTTGCCTGCTTGTGTCCTCCTCTGATAAATGGGAAGAATCTCTATCTTCGCAATTTTGTGGATGATGGGAATGATGTGTGTGAATGGGACAGAATGTGTTGTGTGATCTTCAAAAGCGTATTAATAACATCTCATAACCCGGGTGGCCATAGCACAGTGAGGTCTGGAAAGTGTACAGCTGTCGTCGACTGTAACCTCTCATCGGATGATCTTGCCTTATCAATGGGCCCAGTGGGGAAGAAGTGATGTCGGGGCTTCTCTTAATGGCCGGTCGTAATTAAATGACTGCAAATGGGCCCCAGATGCAAAGTTAGTGTCGCCCCTTGACTGTGATGCTAAATTAAATTTATTAGTTGAGCACAAGGGATCACGGTTGGATTAGCATGGACAAGTTTGCCCCTGCTGGTAGATATGAGAACAACACCGTATGACTGCAAAAAGCATCTTCCTTCATTGATGGCAATTCAAAAGTAGCTACATGCTACAAAAGGAGCTTCCCAAATGGGGTTTTAACAGCAGTGCCATTAAAGAAACATTTTTGCTTCCCCCAAAGAACCTTTCAGTGAGCAGTTCCTTAAAGAACCGTGTTTTCTCAGTGTGAAGAACATTAACCCCTCTTTCCACTATAAAGGAAAGTTTCCATTATTTTTAACAGGTAGTTAACAATTAACTGTAGGCATGTACGATGCGCACTGCACAAAACCAGGGACATCCTCATTTTGTAAAACAATATATTGATAGTAAATCATGTTTTTTACATGTTCTATTTTATATACATCTAAAAACAAATAAATGTATTTTCCTTTTCCCTTTTTTATTTTCTATTTGGGTTTAGAAGTGAATGTGTGTGTGTGTGTGTGTGTGTGTGTGTGTGTGTGTGTGTGTGTGCGACTGTGGGATGATTCAGATATGGCTGTTACTGGACTGAAGCAGGCAGCCTGCCAACCAGTGATATTTTCAGGCTTTACTGCTGCACTAACTTTATTTTAATAGGGCTTATTTAAAGAAGTGCAAAGTGCAAGCTCATTGTGTGTGTATGTGTGAACTTCACCAGCAATATGCCTTAAAGGAATAGTTCATCTAAAAAAACGAAAATAATCCAATAATTTACTTGCCCTCAAGCCAGCTTTATAATGGCATTGAATAGTGCCCAAGTTTTTGAAGCTCCTTAAAGTGCATCCATCCATGCCATAAATGTAATCCAACTGGCTTCTGGCAATGTCCGTACACAGAATTAATTGAGAGTTGAGCTCACGAGAGAGTTGAGCTTTGTAGCAAGGGTGACCTCTGACCTGACATATGATGTGGCTCTTCTCTAATATCGAAGTCGTTAAAACAGAATATCGTTTTAGACTTCTAATTCATGACCGGCATTTTGTTTTGCTCTATCCTCTGTGTTTCAGTGTTCGTCAGTTCTCACCTAAGCTTGCACTATGCCTATGTCATACGTCGGGTCAGAGGTCACCCATTCGCCAGAACTCTATTATCTTGTTATCGTGCGTACGGCCGTTGCCGGAAGCCAGTGATCATAGTTTATAAAGTTATAAATATCGATATTTATAACTATTTTTCGTACAAAAACGCATCTCTTCGCTTCAGAAGGCCTTTATTATGACCCACTGGAGTCATATGTATTACTTTTATGATGGATGATGCACTTTTTTCGGCTTCAAAAACCTGGCACTATTCAATGCCATTATAAAGCTTTGAAGAGTCTGTATATTATTTAATATAACTCCGATTGTGTTTGGCTGAAAGAAGAAAGTTAAATACACCTAGGAGGAATTGACAGTGAGCAAATTATGGCATTATGTTAATTTTTGGGTGAACTATTCTTTTAAAACGTTATAAAGGCATTTCATAAGCCAAAACTTTAGAAACTACTTTTCCATCTAAATTTAAAGCAATATGCTTTAAAACATAAAAAAGGCATTTAATAAGCTTAAACTTTTATTTAATTTCCTGTTTAATTATATGCACAAATTATCAGATTAAGTCTCACACTTCAGATCAAGAAATAATGATAACAATATTAACGTCCACACCAATGCACAATATCATTCTGTTTATTATAAGCACACTGCAGTTTTGTCGTCTGCCATTTTAAATGCTCATGCTTAAAGCAGGATGGATTCTGATTGGCTGTCAGTGTTTTTTATCATTCATCAGCTAGAAAAATCATTCTGAAAGTGATTCCAGTGATCTCATTCCTCTGCTGTTATCGGTATAGCTGTGGCGTGAAATCGGCTATTCTTTTAAATGTACAACTATTTTTAAAACCATAACCAACAACCATGACCAGACCTTTTAAAAGGATAGTTCAGCCGAACATATGACTCAGCCGAACATATGACTCACCCTCATGTCATTCCTTCCCTGTCCAACTGATCTATTCTGCATAACTCAAAAGAAGATATTTTGAAAAATGTCTCTGTCTTTTTGTCCATATAATGAAAGCCATTTTTCAAAATATCTTCTTATCGTGTTTGTCGGAAGAAACGAGCTCTTGAAGTATATTCTTGGTAATATGAAGTCTACTGGAACAGTCTCTGTCCCGGCTGCTTACAGCTGTGGTGTCTTGTCTTTTTGCCAGTGTGTAATGGCTCAACAGCGGAAAAGTCACAGTAGTTTCATCCTCCGCTTCCTCATTTGTCTTCTCTGATAGTCTGCATTCTTTATTAAATCCAGTAGGGATATAAACTAATGCGGCTCCTTCTTACTTGTGATTTTCACACAGATCATCCAACTTCCTTGAGTATGTGGCAGCTGTTCACAGCTTTTCTGGAATCTTCTGTATTTGCAGTCATTAATGTAATGGCTATTTGATAAACTGTTTCCGTTCTGTGGAGCGCACATGTGGCCACATGCTTCGTTATTTTTTTCATAATTGCATCTTGCCGAGAGAAATTATAGAATAGATATTCTGTAATGTGGGTTTTGGATTTGCCTTTAATGCATCCGGCTTTATTGTTTAGAGTTCGAAATAAAGCCAGTATCTTTCTTTTTTGTCTTCACTGACAAAATTTAAACAATTACGCCAAATACAATGACTATACCAACAATTTAAAGCGAACTTTCCCCATCCCAGCCATCAAACTGCTACCGTAAGGCCAAAAAGTTCAAAAGTTTGGGGTCTGCATGATAAAAAAATTAAATAAAATGATTCACTAAGGATGCATTAAAGTAATCAAAAGTGACAGGAAAGACATTTATAATGTTACAAAATAACTTTCACTTACTCATAAAATGTTTTCAACATTGATAATAAGAAGAAGATATGTTTCTGGAGTATCAAATTATCATATTATAATGATTTCTGATGGATCATGTGAGACTAAATTACATTTTACAATATATTCACACAGAACAGTTATTTGAAATTGTAGTAATATTCCAAAATATTACTGGATTTGATCAAATAAATACAGCGATTGTGAGCATTAGAGACATCATACAAAAACATAGAAAATGGTAATGAATATTTATACATACATTGCAATATTTTATATACTATGTTCATAACAGACTCTGCGGAGGCGGGAGATAAGCTGACTTTTTTTTATTATAATTAACAGAAAACAGCTGTTGCTATGGCAGATTTTGACCAAAATAAGTTTGAGAACGACTGGGTTGGAGCAAGATGGCGATGTACCTTTTCTACATAAATTTGATTATACAATTTCAAAGTTTATGTTAATCAAACAACATTTGGGATGTGAATGTTGTAATTTGGTGCGTTTAAGTCCTCTGGGGAAGGATTGTATTTTTGGATATTTGGAAAGTCGTAATCACTGATAAAAATTATTCTGTGGTGGAGTAATTACTGAAAAAAACAAATGTAATTTCTACCTGAATAAGTTCGTTAAGTTAGCAATAATAAAAAATAAGTAAATTCTACAATAGTACTCTATTTAAACTGTTAGATATGAAAGCGAAAATATCAACGTTATAAAAGTAAAGTAAAACCTATACTTTCTGATACTGGTCAGAATTATTATTTTTTTTATCTTTTTTTGAGATTTGGTTGTCTGGTGTTCCCATCATGCATTGGATAGAAATAATTAATACGGTTGCACTTTACACTGTATTTACACGGTTTTATCATTGCTTTTGTTGTTCGGTTTAGTAACTTGCTGTTTTGTGACATCTGGAGTTCATTTTACACACAGAATTACATTAATACTCAAAAGTGATCCAACGAGTGTTACCGTTACGTAGGCAATTGTGTACTAAGTATTGAGATCGTTTTGGTGTTTACCATATCACTTCTATCATGTAGATATGTTGCCTGCACAGTATTATTTACTAAGATGTTCCAAGTAAAGCATACACTTTAAAAGCATGCTTAATTCAGTGTTTGAATTAAGAAATTTAAAATTGAATTTAAAAATTCAATTGAATTTAATTGAATTTAAACATTTCAAAATTTAATTTGAAACTGAGTTTTGCAAAGTAAACTTCAACTAAGTTAAAAAAAAGATACGGCCACTGCGACTTTGTAGTGGCGTTAATGTGCGATCGAATCATAAATACGATCTTTCTGACATGACTTGAGCACACCATTTGATTTTCTTTTTTAAAATAAATAAATAAAATGATTCAAGCTCAAAAGATATCCGAAGAGGAACTTGCGTCTCTGAAGGCGAGTGCATGTGCGTGTGAGTGCATTTGGGCAGGCATAGATTTCCATGTGAGGACAGAGACAGGTGGATGAGCACAGGATCCTGATTGGCAGGAGAGGACTGTTTCTAGGTAGTGCTTGGCAGCGATTGGCTGAGGAAGGCGATGTCACTGGGGAGTGACAGGGCGTGATTGGCATCCACAGGCTGGTGGTGCTGACAGATGGTAAAATGCTACGCAAGCTCGGGACAGATCTCACTCACAGGGTGGTGGTAGTTGGGGGTGGTCAGGGGGCGTAGTGTTGGGTGGCGGTGGTCGAAGAATGCTGGAATGGATGCCTTGAGTATGTTGCCCTAAACTCGGATGAAATCTGTTTATGTTTGGAAACATCACCCAAGGCTTGTGAAAGTCATAGTTGTGAAGTCCACTTTGTGAAGACAGAGATGAAAATGTTCTCTTATGCCAACTTGATTCACTGTGACATTGCAATGAGCTGCATTTCAAAACCGGTTAGCCTGCAAATCGGCCAATTAATCTATTTTGGTTCTGCCTAGTCAACACGAAAATGTAAACCCTGCCTCAGGGACCTCCGTTAAAGGAATCGCTCACCTAACAATTTCAATATTATTTATTAATATTGAAAAAGGGCACGTGTTTCGACCAGCATGCGTAGAGCATGAGACCGGTATGACTGTGTCAAGGTTGTAAGTCTCTTAAAATATCAGATAATTTTACCTTTTTATAACAAAGCAAAGTTGATCCAGTGTATATAAAATGCCAAGGGTTCTTTGAAATCCCTTTTATTTTGTCCTGAATTCTTTTTTTTCTGTTTATTTTTTTTTTACACGTTTTAAATCCTGTTACATTACATTTCAGTAGTCAAAAAGCATGTCTAATAAATTAAAATCATAAAGCATATACAGTTTAACAACACTTTATTAAAAGTTTAACAAAGATAACATTTCTCAACCCAATGAAATCTGTTTTAATTTGCATGGATTCTGTTTTAATGGTTTAATTTTAATAATCAAAAAGCATGTCTAATCAATTGAATTCATAAATCTTTAACAATCTAGTAACAATTATAATTTTCAAAATGTTTACAATAATAGGGCATCTGAATTTTTTTCAGAAAGTCTGTTGTCTCTAATTTCTCTCTCTATCTCTCTCCCTCTCCATATATATATATATATATATATATATAAATATTATTATTATTATTATTATTATTATTATTTTTATATTTTTTATTTATTTATTTATTTATAAATGTATTAAAACAAATTAAATAAATGTATTATAAAAAAATCAAATAAAGGCACACTGTAAAAATCCTACGGTGAAAAAAAAAAACTGTTAATTGGTTAACAGAAAGTTTCCGTACTATATTCAGTGAATAACTGTAATACGCAAACATTTTTGTGAGGGAACACAGAGTTTCTTGGGGGAACGCAACATTTTTGAAAGCGAAAGCAAAGAATGAACTATCAATCAGACAAAATAAAGTCGATTTTGCGCAACAGTTTTTAATAACGTTGATAATTTAGAGGCCATATCAAATATGATACAGTAGGCTTTATAGGGTTAAATTTCTGTCCGTTTCAGATTTGGTCACCATGCAACATGTTCTTTAAAAAAAAAAATGTCTAAGGTGATGGAAGTGCACATCCTAAAGTCTATCTTGTCTAAGGTGATGGAAGTGCACATCCTAAAGTCTATCTTTCCATTCTTTGAACTAAGAGTGAGTGTGTGTGTGTGTAGTGGACTTCAGACAGTGCTGAACAGATTGAAGGCCGTCTATGTTGGCCTGAGTGTGTGAATGTTAAATGTAGTCCACATGACGATGTGCTGAGCTGGCTGGACTTAGAATATTCTTTGGTTGGTGGTCCCAGAGCCAAATGCTCTGCAATCATCTGGCCTCTGGCCTCGACACGTGCTGTAACGTGTACTGTCAGCAGCCTGCAGGTAGGTAAGCGTCTTTTTTCAGTGGCTGTCAGCACAGGGGTCGGAGCCAGACCTAAACCGGTGTAGTGTGTCCAAGAACACTCAGAACTCCAGTCCAAAACCTAGTGAGTAGCCGCGGCGCGCCAGCGCCTACAGTATATAGGCAGCGTCCTGAACTGGAAGCTCGCAAGTGACCGATACAAAACCACCTCACAATTAACTATCTCGTAATGATTCCAGTGGATGCTACTATGTTGCTAAGTAAACAACATTATAATCAAATTAGAACCAGGATTTCCACAATATTCCAAACATGGACGGAATCGCAGAATTTATCGCGGAATGCCACAGAATTTGGCAAAATTTGGATGAAGAAATCAAAAGTATATCTGTATTATATCACTTTTTTATTTTTTATTTAGATTTATTTTTGCCATTTTTCCTTTCATTGGTTAGGACAGTAGCTAGACAGGAAGTGAGATGGGAGAGAGAGAGAGAGAGAGGCGGATGGGATCGGGAAAGGTCCACGAGCCGGGACTTGAACTCGTGTCGACTGAAGCACAACGGCGCTACATGTCGACACACTTGCCCACGAGGCTATTGGCGCTGACAGTATATCCGTATACTTAATCAAATCCAAATATAGATTAGTGTTTGTGAACATAAAGTCACTTCACTAGCATTTCACCATTTCATTTGGTAAAACTATCATCAAATACACACATTTGATACACAAATACAAACAAAGGCCAGATTTACTAAACGGCAAATTAGCATGAGAGCGCAATTTTACAAAAGCGCCGATGGGAGTGGGAAGTTCTGAGCATGATCTCATGATGACGCACATATTAAAGAACACAGACGCAGCCGGATCATTTCCATTATGACCAACACAATCTACCAAGAGCAGCGCAAATTAGCATCTGGTTTAAGCTGTTTTTTTGTTTTTGTTTTTTTTGGGTAAATAATGGCGCAAATACCAGTAAATTGACTAGCGCAAAAAAAATCACTGCATGATTCATTTAACAATTTGTCAATTCGTAACTATTTAACTCTTTGCCGAATTGGTGGCGCATTCGTATTTATACACTTTTAAACAGTCTGCTTGTTACGCCCCACTGAAGGTTTAGTTACATGTTTGACTTTGGACCTTCAATGTTCGCTTTTTTCCAAAAAATGATAAACTGTTCCCCCTGTGGTGAAAATCAAGCTTTTAATGTTGTTAAATGTCTATGTGGTGTTTTAAATGTGCAAGTTAATTCATAAGTCAACGTTGTGATCGTCACGAGTGGATCTCAGAGTTGGTGTGAGTGGAGGCGGGGCTCATTTACATATTCATAGAACCCTGTACTAAATAAGGCAAGGGTGTAGAGTTATATTCAAGCTATTTTAAGGCATGACGATTTTTTTTTAAGGAAAAAAACTTTTAAATATGTCATTTTGGTGATCAAAGATTAGTTTTAAGGGATACAATTATTGACTACAGGGGGACTTGGTTTTGGAACACAGCCTGTGTTTCTTGTCCAAAGGCCGAAAGATATAACTCTGAGAATTTATTAGGGACTAAACCAGTCTTAAAGTTTTATTTCTGTGCTGACACAGTGACAATTGCTAGGCTGTTTGCTTTGCGTGAACACACTAACACATTTGACGCACAATCTTAACACTTTTTTAGCTGTCTGATCATGTTCAAATTTGTAGTTTACATTTATAGCTTGGTATTATTATAGAATTAGAATTTGAATGTGTGAATTACGTGAATATCTGTGTGACACAATGCCCTATTTGTTCACGTCTGTTTTCTTCCTTAGGAAAAGCTTGTAAAAGTCACCATATGGTATGACTAAATGTGGACCTTTTAACAAATGCTCCGTCGGGTGGTTGTGACGCTACAGCAGCACATGAATCACATTCCAGATGCCTGTGATATGGTGCGCTCTTGCACTAGACTGTGGTTTGGGTCACACCAGACCAGAACACCGTAAATCACTCTCTCCTCAACTGGGTTTGGCTCAGACACTCCCTTCAGCTCGACCGGCCAATCCAGACACACTCTATGACTTGGCTTGGCTTGACTAGGTTGTTAGTGTCAGAGTGATTTATTGAAAGCTATACTTCGAAATTATTTGCGTACTTTTACATTTCCGTTTACTACATTTTTTTTTTATGCTATGGTTGTGCGTTTAATTGAATGTATGCACAACAAATGTCAATTTAGATTTAGTAAAAAAAAAAAAAAAAATTAGGCAACTTTAGGCAGTCAGGTTCAGCTTTAGAGAAATTAAAGTCGGTCTATGCTTTCATCAACTTAATAAAAGTTATATAAACTTAATAAATAATAATCTTTTTCTTTGTGGATCAATAAGCTTGCATTACATAATAGCAATATATAATTTGTCTAACTTGTGTCGCTGTTTGTTTGCAGCATATTTATTTTATTTGCAGTTATTTTATACAGCATAAGTTATATGTACTTATTTAAATGGAAGACATTTCATGACTTTTACAACAATATATAATCAAAAACACTACACCAGCATGGTCATTTACTAAAATGCTTAACTTTTTTGGGTTATTCAAAAAAGCTGAAATAAATATAAATATTAGATGAAAAATTTTAAAACTAGAAATTTTGCCTTTGCAACTAGCCGAAAAAAGTTTACGTTTAAGCAATTAAATTGAAATAAATAACTGAAACTGAATAAAAACAAATTACACAAAAGCACAGCATTATTAATTAAAATTAAAACTGAAAATAAAACCTTCAAAATGTCATCATAAGCCCAATGCTTTGACCACAAACAAATCAACCCGTGATCAAACTGAGTTGCTCATACAGAATGGCCTAAAAATGTAATTTAACTTATGTAATGTCCACCTTTTCTGTTTTCGATAGTTCAATCAACCTTTAAAATAGTGGCAAAATATTAATAATAAAAAAATGAAAAATGAAAATATTGTGCTATGGACACCTTAAAAATGACACCTCAAAATGAGAGATGTGCTGTTACTTTTCTAAGCAAACAGATTTGTGATTTTAGCGATGAAGCTAAAAATCCATAGACTTGCATTGTAAAGAGGAACCTGAGCTATATAGAAGCCGGTCAGTTGAAGTGTGAGATTTCTCTCTATGTGCAGCCAGCAGATTTATCTTCCAGTACACACTGCCCTCATTAGGCCGTATGAGGATCCTAGTTCACAATTAATGTCTCTGATGCTTTGGTGACAGTGAGAAATCTGTCAGCACCATCTAGTGGATTTGCCTTTTTAATCTGCTTACGGCAAAGAATGAATCAGTCATTTGAAGTGACACTTTGTCAGGGATCACTTCAACCTTGATGAATGACTCTTGCTATTTTTATCACATGATCAACTCATTAAACACACTGATCATAAACTTTTAGTGAAACACGTTTGTTTCACAACTTTTTTTAATTGCAATACTGTCATATTGATGTAATGTTACGTGATGAATGAATAAATAGCCTGAACTTGAAATGTGTGTGTGTGTGTGCGCGCTTTAATTTCCCTTATTCCCTTATTTTTGTCAAAGCATGTTGCTTTAAATCCAGTTTAGTCAACAATGGGTTGCTGGTTTACCTCCACTCCATTGTTTTGGCATCAGAGTGAAGGTCTAGTTTTACATCAGTCATGTTATTCCCTGTCAGAAGGTTTTGGGAGTCACTGTGGCCCTGTGTGGCTAAAAAAGGGGAAAGAATCTGAAATGCTGGTTGTTGTGCCGTCCGTACTCAATGCCAACAGATGGCTGGTTGTAAATCTGTCACATTGGCACCTCGCTGGGAATTGGATGCTGGGCCGCTTGTGTACAACAGGCTGTTTATGGCAGGCCATGAAGAACATTACAAAACTACCACATAATATTATAGTGGAAAATAAGAAATAAGTGAGTTGTGAGATTATCAAAATCACCTGTAGTTTATTTTTTTTTAAGAAAGTGTTTTAGTTGTCTTATAAAAGTCCCCCTGTAGTCAATAATTGTATCCCTTAAAACAAATCTTTGAACACCAAAATTAAAGTTTTTTTCCTGAGACATCATTTTTTTTCATGCCTTAAAATAGCTTGAATGTTCTGCACCCTTGCTTCATTTAGTACACAAGCATTCATGAATATGCTAATTAGCCCCGCCTCCACTGACGCCAGCTCAGACAGATTCACTCGGCCAACTTACTGAGGTAAACTCTGCACAATGGTGTCGCTCTTTGCACTTTCGGACGCTTGACTATGTTATCAAACAGCTAATAATGTGTTGCTAATGTTACACAAACTATGTTCCCGTTCGCCTTCTAACAATCACAGAAACGCTCTGAATAACTCAGAACGTCAGTGTTAAAGGTATATAGTTCATCATAACATCATACAACATACTCCCGCCATTTTCTAAGTAAACAACACACACTAGATGGACGTGTATGACTGTTGCGCTCACGTCTTGCGTCTTTTGCATGAGCGCCGCGTTTGACTCCGTGTCAAGTTAAAAGAAATAGCCTATAACTTTTACTAGGACCGCTGCTTATATCCAAACAGATCTCTTTCCTGTCCTTCTCTCAAGGTCAAAATAATGCGTTACCGCATCACATTCACAGTGGTGCGTCGCTTTTTTGGACGCAAGACTCCCCTAAGGGCTGATTCACACAGAACACATTTTTCCATTCCACTAACTTTAAAATAAGTTAAACTAAAACACTTTTTTTTTTTTTAAAACACACATCTTGAGACCTTACGCTGCAGGCATCTCGCGTTTTTTAAAGCAAAAAAGCGTTTTGTGAATGTCATCTAGGGCTTGTTCACACAGAACGCATTTTTTCATTCCTGCTCAAGTTAAAATAAGTTCAACTTCTAAAAATCACATCTCTAGACCTTGCTCTTTTTTTCTTTCCACTTACCGGCATCTCTCCTTTTTAACTGCAAAAATGTGTTCTGTGTGAACCGGCCCTTAGAAGAAAAGATTCTAAATAGAATGTTAAAAGGTTCCGTCAGGCGCTTCATAGATAGAACCTTTCAGGGGTGTCCATCAGGGGATCATTTTATGGATTCAGGTCTAATTCCAATTTTATTTAAAAGGGGGATTAAAATTAATCATCAATTCACCAGCTCGTAAACATTTGATTACAATTATTATTATTATTTTTTAAACCCGTTAAACATGAAAGTATTATGCAGTATTTTAAGACATTTCTCCTCATATAGAGCCTTTTGGCATAAAGGGTTCTTTAAAATTAAGTCAAGAACTGTCTAGAGTCAAGAAGTGCTCTATAAAGGAACCCCATTTAACCTTTTTTCTAAGTTTGATGACATTTTAATGTAAGTTAAATAAAATCTATTAAGAATGAAGTAATGCGACAATGTTTGTGATGTTATTAATTTAAGCAATTAGAAAATGAATGAGAATTAAAGAATTATGAAGTGTCATCTGACTTATATGCTCTCTAGTGGGGCATGTTGTCACATTAATAAGGTTTTCACAGTGCGAACATGCTGTTTATTGACTGTTTTGAGAATAATTCTGGTAACCCTTTACAATAGGGTCTCATTTGTTAACATTAGTTCAAGAATGAACAAACATGAACAATATATTCGTACAGCATTTATCAATCTTTGTTACTACTAGTTAATATAACTCTTCATGTTACTTCACAGTGAATTTACTAATGTTAACACATACAACTTTTGTGTAGAGACAGAGTACATCCAGAGTTTTGTCATGACGGAGGGTGAGTGGTAGGGAACCTTTGAGCTGTGTTGATGATCACTATAGTTGTTTCTACAGTGACTGTAAAATATGTATTTGAGTTATGGGAATGGCATTCTTGAGTTTTGATATTTGGGATATGGAAATTGGGCTAGTTTTGTTATGCAGAGCTGGCAATCCTGGGTCATTTGAAACTGCTGAGTTTAAAGTTTCACTGGTCTTGAATTCAGATGAATTAATTCTGTTTTATTAGTAATTAAATATTGTTGAATTTAAATCAGGAATTTTGGAAGGAATATCTTCATAGAGTGATTACATGAACCAGGACTGTACTCTATTCAGAAATGAAGTGAGACCGCACTTAAAACTCAAATTTTGCTGCTGGGTTTAAATTTTATTCAAAATGAAGCCGTAAGCAAGATTACATTTTATTTAATTTTATTAGAATGAATTAAAATTTGAAATGTAGAAACTACAAATTAAATATTCAGAGAAATTCATATAACTACTTTAAAAAAAAAAAAAAAATTTTCAGTTAAACGTGCCACCAATAGAATTTTTTTTATTTCATTCATATAAAAATGAAACTCAAATTTCTAAGTGTGACATCTTGTTAATGGGTAATTAAAGCAGAAACTGAAATACATGTTTATTTTATGGACCATGTTCGGAGAACATTTCATTCACAGAAGGCTCTAATTTACCTCAAATTCTGATTTGATTTGAGAAATTAAATCATATATAAAGTTATCTGAAATCAATTTGGTGCACAATTATACCAAAATTACAATATATTTTGATGGTGTAGATTTTTGACAATATTAAATGTGATATAAGCCATAATATTCATATTATTGTATACTATAATAAAAGTATTTGTTTCGTCACTAGGTTTAATGAAATTCTATTTGATGAATGTTGAATTTCTCTGAATGGCAAAACAGTAAATTCCTCATAAAGGAATAAAGTCGATAACAAAATGTATGGCAAATTCAAGACCTGTATGTCACGTAACGGGGTGTCTTGAAAAGCACGATGAAGACGGAGAATAGGAATAAACAGGATTTAATACAAAACTCAGGAGAACACTCACTTTAACACAGTATAACGTTGACGCTAACTTGAACGAGAACGGACGAAGACTGAGGGAGAACACAGGGACTAAATACATGAAGTAAACAAAATAACTTAATCAGATCATGAAAAGGACACAGGTGAAAGAAATGATTAATCAAACAGACTTGGGAAAACTGGGTCACAGGACTAAACCAAAAACACAATGAAGGGGGGGGACACAGAACATACATGTTACACTGTATTGAGACCGGCATCATTTTGAAAGAGTGTTTTTGTTTAGGAAATGTTTCTTATGAATATAGTTTATCTTATTGCAGCAAATTCCATTCAATTAGTGAATTTCCCACTAATACAGATATATTGTAATTTATATAATGTAGCAATGCAATTTGTCCATTTTTAAATTGCATTTTTGTCCATTTTTGATTTTGTCCAAAATGCAATTTGTCCATTTTTAAAGTGCATTTTTTAACCCAATGTTGGGTTAGTCCATATTTGACCCAAAATTGGGTTAACACAACCCAGCAGTTTTTAGAGTGATATATACACACATATAGTAGTATTAAGGCAACAGCTAACACACACACACAACACACACACACACGCATAAAGAACATTTAAAATCTTAAAAATAAAATGATAAACACATTCTTTTTTTTATTGCCTACAGGTATTTGTAATATCCTTATAGTAGTTACAAAGTCTATTACAAATAACAAACTAAAAGACAAAATTTTGCTCACAAATAATATAAAAAAAACTTTTTCAACAAACGCAATTAAGCAAATGAAATACTGTATTTTTTGTTATTATTGCGTGATCATATGTTATTTATTTTAAGATTTAGTCAGTAATTCTGTCCAATATTTGTGGCCAAAGGTGCGACATGTTTGTGGTTCGTAATGACGTTGTGTTCTCTGTTAATATTCCCAATAGTTTCGCAGATCTGTCAGGGCGTTGTGTTTTATCCCACATGCTGTCAGCGCTTCAGTTCATCATGATAAGCAGGTGATACCACTCATCTGTCATTACAGCTCACTGATGGTGCTAATTAAAAATGTGAAAACTAGGACAGAGAAACTGGACATATGAAGTTCAGAGCCAGGTGGGCGTCTTGGCAAAGACTGTCAATGCTGTCAAACAAGGATCACATTTAGGATTTAATAGTCGCACATTATCCCACAAACTCCTACGTGACTCCGGCAGGACATTTTTTCTGGATTTGGGTTGCTCATGTTTCACTTCGACTTCAATTTTATTCTGTTTCAAAGGTCCTACTATTAACGAGTTTGTGTTCTACTTAAACTTGCGTGGTTTGCATTTTTGTCGGGCAATCTAAAAATTAACTCTGTGTTATATGTAAATTTTAACTTTTTAATTTATGAAAATTAAATTAACCTTTTAAGTAAAAAAAAAAAAAAAAAACTTTTTAATATGAATATTTCAACCTGACTAAATTGCTTTACACCAATAAAGGTCATTACAGAGTCAGAACAGACCTCTTTATAACAATTAAAGATATAAAGAAAGTTTTATTACACAATCCGCAAGTTCAAATAGAAGTTCAAATATTTAAGAGTTAATTTTGCTCTTGTACATAAAGCTTTTTACATGATAAATATTTTTGTTTAGCAGTGTTGGGTTAGTACTCTAAAATAATAATTAATTATATCTTCAATAGTGTAATTAGATTACTGTACTAATTACTCTACTGTAGTATTGGATTACTTATTACTAATTTCGAAATCCTATATCAACTTTGACCAGTTCAACAATACAAGGATAGACGTGAAACTGCTCTTTTAATTCTTTAAAATAAATCATATAAAATTGCATAAATCATTCTTGAACTGATCAGAATATGTTAAAGGAAAAACAAAGTTACATAAACATTTCTTCTTACATGTGTGAATGTGATATTTTCCCACCAACATTACCATATTCACGAAGTCAGAAAACTGGGGATTTAATATATTCTTTAAAAACAGGGGATTTCTCAAAATTAAGGAATAGATATTATTATTTTTCACTGCAGCCCTTAAAAACATTCACCCAAAATTTAGAGGTAAAATAAAAAAGGCTGAAAACTTAAAATTTCGTCTATAAAAATTCCACTATGGAGGCAGTATTTCCTAAACAAGTGTCTTTGGAGCAACAGGGTCAGTCTAGATTCCTCAGCATCGCCAACGTCTACAACACTGAAAATCAACAACACTATTGATAAAATTGTAAATCAATTTCTTAGTTATTGTCGAGTCAATTTAATGGATCCTTGCTGAATGAAAGTGTCCATTTTGTTCAAATAGAATTGTACTGTCCCCAAACATGTGAATGTAATAAGAGGCCTAATTATAATTTTTTAAAAGTATTGTTTTTCAAAAATTATTTGAATCTACTTTAAATCAGCATGAGGTTCTACTTACCAAAATATCAAATCTTTGGTTTATTTTTTCTGCTATACCTAAATATCAAAATAGGCAATGCATATATTAAAAATTCTCTCCTACCTTATATAACTACGAAGTTAAGATTTAAAATTAAAAGTGTCGTAGGTTAAGTTTTTCGTTCGGACATCTGGCAAACAATTACGCCTAATGAAAGTATATTTGATGCATCGGATGAGGACGCAATCCCATTTGGGAATGGTTTCATCCATAAGGTGTTAGTTCCATAACATCGCCCTCCCTGTTTTCCCTTCACTCACTTTTGCGCAGCACATGTGACGCTGAACTATTCCAGGCCGAATGGAGCAGCACACATTCGTGGCAAAGGGAACTGGAAGAGGCTAGTGTACACAGAGTCCTGGATCTGAGCAGAGAGAGAGGGAAGGGATTGAGCGAGGTAAGAGCCAGCGGCCTGATAATGTGGTGACAGTGTGTTCTGATAGATTATGAAGTCGCCGCCAAGTTTTTGTGATTTAAATCTGTGGGTCATACATCTCAGGAGGCTAATTTATTGTTTCCTCTCTGAATGCATATGTAGTGTGTGTGAGGAGAAAAGGAGCTTCGATATTTGTGGTGTGGCATTACAGGAGACTGGCGCGGTTGATGTGCTGTTGTACGGCGAGACAAAGATGCATGATAAAGTGATTATTAGAAATGTAACGTTGAGAAGTTGTTGAGCAGACTTAGAGCCGAGGTTGTTGCAGTTTTTGTACTTTCGCATTTAGTTGTGTTTTAAAGATTTGTATTTTTGGAAAACTCAATTAACCTGAAAATAAATGTGGTAAGTGTAAAGTATCTGGTTTAACTGAAGTCAAAAATCTTATTTATTATAACTGAATCAACATGAATCAATCTGGGGGGAAAAATTCTAAGTTGTAAATAGAGCAAAGGTGTCTGGTGTATGTTTTAATATTTCACTTTTTCTACTTCAAAATTTCATCTTTTATTTAAAGTGTTACTTTATTTGGGGGAAATTTTAAAGCAATTTCTGAGTGAAAAAATTTTCTACACCAAATGTTTAAAAATAAAATATTTTTGTTTAGTTTTTTAAATGTAGTTACACCAGTTAATACAGAGACCAGACGATTATGAAACGGGGTCCTTAATTGAACAATTGCATGTTTCCACTTTTATAGTATAGTTTAACATAATTCATAGTAAAATATAATAATTTCATTATTGAAAAATGATTCTTATATCTTTTTTTGGTTATAATCTTTTTTTGGTAGTTTTGTTTTGTCATTTTTGTAATCAAAGCTAAAAATTGCATTTGAAATACACTGTAAAAAAAAACAAAGTTGCTGCCTTAAACTTAAGTACAATCAACGTGGTTGTTTAAGTTATTTGAACTTAAATTACATTAAACTAACTGAGTTGAATCTTGTATAACTTGTATATTATTTGGATGATTTAAAGCAAAGCAAAAACAAATGTCATAACTTATTGATCATATCATTTTTACAGTGATATTTAATATACATACAATTTAATAATGTATTATGTCTAAACAGAATAAATAAGAGTCTTCATATAAACACTTTTTTTTCCTCTGAGAAAAACTACACTCAGTTGTGGTCTTATAGTTCGGACATTCTGCATTTGCAGATCATTTGTAAATTTACACTTTGTACATTTTAAATCCGATGGGAAAAGAAACCGTGTGCGTACAGTACGTTACGTGTGAGACACCAGATGCCCGTGTAAGCAGTAACTGAATATGGTACTATATGCGCTCCTTACATTTGTCGGGATAGACAGCCTCTGATTTCCTCGTCAAAATGTTCATTAGTAATTAATGTTCAGGAGTACATTTAATGCACTTTCAGTAACACTTGATTTTAAGGTGATGTAGTTACACATTATTACATGTACTTACATAGTAATAACAGTAAATGATGCATAATTACAATTAACTAACCCTAAAACAAACCTTTACCCTAAATACTCTACAGTAAGTACATTAGTAGTTAATTAATAGTAGTTAATTAATATTATTCAGTACTTATTTGAGTAAGTACAATGCAACTACGTCACCTTAAAATGTAAAGTGTAACTGCACCTTTATATTATAGTTTGGACATTTTATTTCTACAGCAGTATAACTAGATTATATAATCTATCTATAAATGGATTAAAAGTGGAAATTGTAAAAGTTAGGTTATTATTTTAGGCATTAAATCACAATAATAGCCGAAAAGAGCAATAAATCAGTGTCAGTGTAAAGTTTCACTTTAAAATGAGAACGTTTAGTCTTTGCAGCAGCAGAACAGGACACACACACACCACAACATTTAATACATAAACCCTATGATAAATACAATTAATTAATTCAGTAAATACAGCGTCATACAACATCTCATTCTCTTTAATTAAAACAATAGCAATACACCCATTTTATATGCTTGCTACATGAATATATGAAACTATTTAACATGCATGGTTATGTTTAAATATATTTGCAGGTGTTGTAGTTTTTTGTGGCTTTTCTTAATTCTCTGCTGTTAGAAGCGGTTTTGGTGATATTATGAATGCAAATGTTTTTGTATAGGCACAAAACTACAGGGATAGAATTGAACAGATATTAATTAGAAATAATTAAAGGATTTGACAGATTTATTTTATGATAGATAGATGAATAGATGGATATATAGAGACAGATAGATAGACAGAGAGATAGATAGATAGATAGATAGATAGATAGATAGATAGATAGACAGACAGACAGACAGACAGACAGACAGACAGACAGACAGACAGAGACGGACAGATAGATAGATAGAAAGATAGATAGATAGATAGATAGATAGATAGATAGATAGATAGAAAGATAGATAGATAGTAGATAGATAGATAGATAGATAGATAGATAGATAGATAGATAGAAGATGGATAGACGGATAGATGGATAGAAAGATAGACAGATAGACACAGACAGACAGACAGACAGATGGATAGACGGATAGACAGACAGACAGAAACAGATAGAGACAGACAGATAGACTTTTGTTTAATTTAATCAATGAATCCTTGTTGAATGCAAGTATTACTTACATTTTTACAAAAAAGTCTTATTATGTGTGTATATATTTCCATAATTTTCATTTAATTTTTGTTCTATTTTAATTTTGTTTAAACGATTATAAAACTATTTCAGCTGTTTGAATGCATTGATAGGTGTTGCAGATTCAGACGCTGCTCTGTCTCTGAGGCATGATGTCATGCATTTCCAGCCAATAAGGTTCAGCCCTTATAAACTCGAACAGTTGCTTTCAGGACATAATTTGTCCCATCATGAGGTCGGGGGGCGTGACCTCTGTACTCTTGCCAATTTATCCGTGGATTAGCTAGAAATACACAAAGCTTGATCCTTCCCACGGATCAGATTGGTGCAAAGACATTGTACATCCACAATAGCGTATAATTATACTCTGCACATTTCCTGTCTTAAGACGGGCTTGTATTAAGTGGTGAAGGGCATTTGACACCTGGATCCTCTGCTTATGCGAGGCGACTCGAGTGCAGAAGCGAGCACGCAGCTGTGAGAGCCATACTGGTTTTCGGTGGTAGCTGTGCGTGCTGTGTTGTGTGTCACTGGTGTATTTTAGGCTTTCGAGTCATGAAGGTGTGACGATACTGGCGTAATGTCCAACAGTCCTCTTTGATATCACAGCCACGCAAACGAAATAGCTGACGAAAATGTTTGTTTACAAAGTTTTCGTCAATGATAATCAAGACAAACAATTTTGTTTAAAAAACTGACACAACAACAACAACAGAAAAGTTACACTGCAACATATTAGCAATGCGCTAATCTAATGAAGATAAAATATTGAACAAATCTCTGGGCAAATGTGCTTTGGTTACTAACTTAGGTGATGCTAACGTTACAGTATTTTTGAAACCTACCTCATTATGTTTGCGTGCACTTACAGTGTGTAAGATCATTTTATAGCATGCCAACCATAAAACTATACTTTTTAAATCCATTGTTGGCTCAATTTCTGCACTCTTAATTGTGGTATGCTACAGTTGACCAGCTGTTGGGTCTCAAAGGCCAGTTGTACCATAAAATCTAATTTATGTATGTTGTGTCTTTGCCCAAGATTTCCATTACAGTTTTGCATGCCGTTTCACATGCCAGGTTATATTGTACTGGCGAATGTCTAGTAATGTGGTAATATACACCCATATTTAAGTACCAGTTTACTGCTCTTATATTGCTGCTACTGCTTATAATAATAATAATAAAAGAAAAGAATGTATGTACATCTTGTCCGCAAAGATATAAAGTGCCTTTCAAGGCATAGAAGCCAATGGCTACATGCTAATGCGCTAACAACAATCCATTATTGAAGCTAACATCTCTATGTTTATTTGTGATCTGAGAAATAATACAAATTAATAACTAATTAAGCTTTTAGTGCATTTGTTGACAAAGATACAAAGTGCCTTTCGAAGGATAAGATGCCCTTGGCTACATGCTAACGTGCTAACAACAATGAATCTAATATCTGTATATGTATTTGTCGTCTGAGAAATATTAAAGTCAAATTTAAATAAAACTTGACACTGTTTAGTTTCTAAAAACACATCGTTCTCCCAAATAAATGTTTAGTCTTTTTAAAGTTTTATCAGAAAACGGATCAGAAAGAAATCACTGGAAACTAGCTAAATTAACATGATAAAAGCAGCCGTTTGTCAGCATTTTTGTAGTTTACTTAAAGTTTTACCACAGTTTTACAACAATAAGTGATACTTTGATCATAATGAATTAATTTGTGTCAAGATTGCACATTAGTCGCACAGATAATAAAGTGGTATTTACCGTTATTTCACAAAAGAGAGAGGATGCACTTATTCAGTCGCTTCTGTTTCTGTTTATTGTAGACACAGGACACTATATTTACGTCACATTTAGAAAGAATGAAATTTCTAAACATTTTACACCAAAAATACGACCTGCGGAGCTTTAGCACTCTCTCCAGTGACAGTCCCAATACAGTTATGCTTTCAGTCAGAGAATCCGAGGAAGCTCCCGTAAAACCGGAGTTGCTTTATTTTGTGATGCATGCGGAGCGAGATATGGATATCAGACCATCCGGTATAAAGAGACGAGACGTACTGACAGATCAAATAAATAAATAAATGATTGTGATAGCTTACGTGATTTCTCTGATTTTTTCAAGCGGTCGTATTTACCATGTTTACTATTTACTATTAGTGAGCATAGACTTTTGCATCGCATATAAATATTTCTGCCTTATACCATGATCAGAGTCCCCATCGGATCACAAACAGAAGTTATTTCAAACACTCGCTGCTGTCTGAAAGTGAGTTTTTGAGCTAACATCATTTTTAAAGTCTTCATTGCTGATGTATGAAATCATCCTCTCCAGACTCCGATGAACTCTGCCTCTATTCATGACCACTCCTCAAGCCCGAGCTGCACCGCTTTGGACCAAGGTATTTATCGGGCCAAAAAACCCAGGCCGTTGGCGATGAGCCCCAATCAAGCCCCGGAAGTGACAGTGGGAACGCGACTGACCCTGGCACTCACTAGCACGGCTGCTTTGGGCACGAAAATGGAAACGCGGATATTGACAGATGACAGTCACTGTAACCCTCCGTGAATATCAGGAGTGCTTGAAACACAGGTGGCCTGGTTGCCAATTTCTCGCTGCAACTCTATATTCATTAGACTAATGCTTGAAATACTGATGTATCCATGTGCATTGGGTATATATATTTTGGTTTGTTCTTACACATTCACTCTAGAGGTGTGTTCCAGTTGCCTATAGTGCCCTGCTAAGGACTTCAAAGTGTATTCAGCCAATTAGGTGAGACTCAAAATCAGGGTCAGAGTCACCTCAAACCACAAATGGAAGAAATCTATATCACTTCAGGGAAGTGGAGAGCTAAATTAACCCACAAGTCATTGAACACCGTGAATGGAACACAGCAATGACTGTTGCTTAAAGCAAATCTTTTAATTAAATGTGTGTTGTAAATATGAACATTTGTGTAATTATCTGTCCTATTATCTGATTATTTTGTGGTCTAAAGAAAGAAGGGATAACTTATTTAGAGCTGGTATTGATGTGTGAACTTTACGATCTGGAAAGGCTCCTGTAAGACCATGGCATAATCTTAAATGACTCCAGCACTACTCTGGAGAGGTGTTAATCCACTCAAAAGATTCAGTTGCACAAATTCAGATTTGAAAGGATCTGAGGGCCTCCCCTTGTTCCAGTTGTTTCTTGACTGCTCATGCATGACATTGGTCTGTATTTGAAACACCAGAACACATGGAAAGTACCTCATGAAAGAATCCCCTTATTAGGGCCTGTACCTTTTGAGAAAAAGTGTTGTTCCCTCTTTCTCTACTATTACAACTCTTCCTTGGGTCTTTGGCACTTGTGTCAGCTCTTGGATTGGAGGGTGTGTGCTCAGCGAGAGTGCTATCAGGCTTGCACAGATATTTTGATTGATAGTAGTGCTTGCTAAATTTAGCAAGCATGTGAGCGCATTAATCAGTCCACTCAAACAGGGACAGGGAGTTCACAGTTTCTGTACTCATGTCTAGCCAGGAAGAATGTTTCTGAGCAAGTTTGAGTTTCTTGAGGTTTTGCAAAACAAAAATTTCCATTTCAAAAGCTTTCGCTAAAATAGTGACCCATGTAACCATTTTTGGTTCCTGTAATGTTCTGGGAACATTTAGTTTGGGGGTTTTAGAAAGTTCCTAGAACAGAACTTAAAGGGTTTTATTGAGTAGCCAGAAAAGTTTTATGGAAATATTAACCAATTCTACCCTCTACGGACACACTGAAATGAAAATACGCCCAATAGAAACACGTCAATTTTGCAAAAAACTCCCATTTATTGCAAAAAAACGTTTTTAAGCTCGTATGAGGTGGTTTTTCAAGAATTCCAAAAATAAATATTCCGCAAAACTGCAATGGAAACAGTTTTTGGCATTTACAGGTCAGCTGATGTAGATGATGTGGTATGTTTGGACAGAATACGAAACAGAGTTCTTTATTAAATTCATAAAAGACAGAAGAATTACAGGAATACTGGATTCTAAACCTCAAAGAAATGCCACAGTCAAGACCTCGAAGCAGAAATGAGTGAGAAACGCCCAGAAACACCTCATGTGCTTCTCTCAAGTATAAGGGTCTTTCCTTGCCATTAATGATTGGATAACACACATACGTCACCTTTGATTGATAATAATGGCCAGTGCAGTAGCTGAGATATACATAAAGCTACCAACGTCCATTGCTATGATTTTTGGAATGACTTATCGCGAGAGGAAAAAATGACGTTGTAGTCGCATAACATCGGTTAATGGAAACGCCGTCATTTCGCAATAGGTTTTTGTCGACATTTAGAAAAAAATCGCAAAAGTTTTGCGCAAATATGTAATGGAAACACGCCTACTGATAGTTCTGTCAGCGAGCCCTGCATGTGCTGTCTCTTTCTCTCACTGTGAGCGCCCATGTGTGAGAGAAAGCGACTGAGCAGGGCGCTCTCAAACAAGCGACCATGAATAAAGCTCAGCAGGCAATGAAATTATATCTCTGCTAAACTTATTTTTTTTTGCCTCTAACTTAATTACAGGCGACTATAACCGTATAATTTACTAGCCATTGGCTATTTAAAAAGATATTTTTTAGTCGACTCTTATGAAATTTGGTTATAGAGGGTTGCAATTACTTGCTTACTAAATCAGAATCAAATGGGAACCATACACTAATGTGGGGTGTTTGCTAATGCCTAGTTTTTACTGTGTACATTTTCTGTGGCACATGATCATTTAATTGACAAAATGTTATGTGTGTCTCCACAGTACCTCAGGAGAAAAGCTTGATAATAAGTCTGCTCCTCTGGGAGGTGCTCATGGTGGAGTGGGTCAGAACCTGCTGCTGAGTCCTGCAGGTCTTCGCTGGCTCAGCTTCAGGCCCAGCTCACCCTTCACCGCCTCAAACTCGCCAGACCACTAATACTGCTGCCGCAGCCTCTGTCCTAAATCAGGTCCTTTCCAATGTGGCCATGTCCCAGCCTCTCTTCAACCATCTTCGGGGTTCAAATATGGCCCAGGCCCACGGCAGAGCCTTTCCGCCTCCACCAATAGCCTTCCCACCCCCAAATGCTGCCCTAGGACAACTGGTTGGGGGAGGCTTTAACCCAAATCCCACTGGGATCAGGCCCACTGCCTACAGAGGGGTGTCCAACCAAAAAGCTAGTCAGCACAATGATTTCAGCAAAAAGGCTGGAACATATTCGACGGACACGGACCGACGCTTGCAATTTGGATATCTGGGAGGTACGTCAGTGGTCGCTAATAAACCATGTGATGGAGGACAGTATGGTGGAGCCACTACACAACCCAGAAACAATGTCCACAACAATTTTCAGAGAGACTTCTACCCCACAGAAACCCCAGTACAACAAACTTGTTTCACGGGAGGAAGCAACGATCAGAATCTAGGATCTGTTTCTTCATCAGCCACTAAGGAGCAGTGGAAAGGTCCGATCAACTTGGGGAAGATGGATATGGGTACAGGACCAGGTCCTGGTGGTTGGGTGCCACCCGGACCAGGGTTTGTGGGTCAGAGGGCAGAGTTGTATAACCCCGAGGAACCCACAGCAGATCCTAAGTTTAACTCTACATGTGGACCAGGGACTGGCCCACCCATCGGGCAGCAAGGGGGATTTCAACAGCAGCCACAGGTTTCCCAGGGGGAAGAAGGGGTGACCTTGTCGTTACAACCCCACCAGTTCAATGACTATCATGGGACAACACCTTCACACCTACCCCATCAGTGCACCATTTGTGAAAAGAAAGTTTACAACTTGAAGGTGAGTAGATCTGACTTGTTGGTTGAGATCAAAGTAAATGGACCATTCACACCAACTTAAAAATGGATTAGCATTTGCACTGCAAATTCAATGTGGTCACATTGTTTATGACTACTCTCAATGTTGATTGGATAAGAAACCATTTAGAATTCATTTACACCTGTATTCAGCACTGTCCACTTGCGATCGGATCAACCGAGATTGGATCATAAACTGTTTTGGACCCGCTGGACCCTCTTTAATGCAGAATACTTGTGATCGGATCACAAAGATAGATCTTAATACTAGGTGTAAACGGAATCAAATATTTTTAAGAATACAAATCTCACAAGAATTTGCTACATGTGCCGAATGTATGCAAGGCTTTGAATTCTGCTTATGAACTCTGTACTGTACCTACATAAGTCTATCCAGATGTCTCAGCTGCAGCATCCAGTATCCAGAATTGGTGTTGGATCCAGTTGGTCTCAACTCCAGCAACTGTTTTCCCCAGCTATTTCTGCAGAACTGAGAGGGTTTTCGCGATACTTGGATAAAATGGGCTCATTTGTTACACTAGGGTGTAAATGCTTTTGTGGCAGCTGGCATGTGTCGAGTGGAGGCAGGTTTAGAAGGGGGGGAGGGCGCAGTTGTTCTGCAGGAGTTTGTCGTAATCGCATTCGTTCTAAACTCTTGCTCGCCCTTTCTCTGCGGTGAACTACTAGATCTCTAATTGGCCCAGGTTGTGGCAACGCCAGGGGAATCTTTCTCTCTCATAGAGAAGGATCATAGTGAAGTCTATCTGACAGGCGTATCATGTTTGGGTGTGAATTTGTGTGTGTGTGTGCTGTTTTCAGGACTGGGACCAGCATGTGAAGGGCAAGTTACATCTGCAAAACTGTTCGCTTTATACTGAAAGGTGAGTACTGGCGAAAATACCATTTGTACCATGTTACAACCTTCATCAAGTGATGTACAGGGCTGTTTTAAGTGTCTATCATGTTGATAAACCACCAACTCTGGTGCATGGGTGGCTAATCGTTGCTAACTTGGTGTAGAAGCAAGATATTTTTAAAGGGCTTGTTTGTATGTGGTTTATTTTGATCTTTATTACCTACAGGTCAACGCCTGTGATACTCTTGTTAGCATTTTATGAGTACAACCAATCTCCGTATTAAACACAGAGTTATTTTATAAGAGTCTTCTTCCATATAGAGAGAGTTATGACTTGTATTTGAGCGGTGTCATAAGATATAGTCAGACCAGATGCACTGGGATTTAGGATCTAAATGCAGTGCTGTCCCCCTCGCAGCCCGCCGCTCGGAGCAGTGCACTTTCCAGTGTCGTCTGAAGGATGTCTCAACATGGCATTGAGTAACACTATGGCATACACATCAGCTGCCAGTCAAGGTAAGTCAAATCTCCCAATTTGTCCCTCAATGTAAGCGCTGAAAATTCAGGAGACAGAAAACTCTGGGACGTGATTTTAGAGAGGACTCTATTTTTAGGGCTGTCACTTCAGTTGCGGGGGAGTGGAGTGTCTACAGTCTGGCACACACTGGAGTGACGTGTGTGAACACCACAATTTTTGTTTTCGGCAGAAACAACTGGAAAAAAAAACTATTCACTGATCAGTTTTTTTTTAACAAACTTTCTTTCTAAAAATATTGATTAATCATCTTGTACTCAAGGGGTGTAATCACAGTTTTGTCCAATATGTTGATCGTCTACCCATTGGCTAGCATTAGCAAGAAGTAAAACGTGCTTGTTACGATCACGTGACCTACCAGCTTCAGTTGCGTAGCTTCACTTCCATTAATCCTCTCCCATAGCTTCATGGGATAGTAAAGTGACCATCGAATGCCCACACCAGAATCTTGCCGGAAGTAGTATGTCATCCGGGCACTTTTTGCATGATGTTTTTCCCAATACTATGTATTCGGACATACTACTATGTTGGCGTACTGTTTATCATGCTATATTTTGGTCACACTATTTCAATGACTGACAGATTACTTAGTGCGTATTATCACAGTCTAACGGTTATTATTCAAAGGACAACTGAGCCATCTTCACAACTAGAGCTCTTTGAGAACAGGTGGAAGCGATCAGTATTGTACAGCTCAGTCATTGCTTACTAGGGAAGGGTTTCATGTTTAAGTGTGGTTCAGTAGCATCGATAGGGGATTGTTTCAGTTGTGAATATACAGCTCTGCAAACTTTCGAGCACAACAGTATTTTTCAGTTAAATGAACAGGGTCGACTCAGCAGTTGTTATGCTATCATGCTGTTGTAATGAGGTGGGAATGCACCAGGCTAGACTGATCTCGTTCAGTGTAAAAACTGAACACTTGTTTTTGTTGTGCAGGGACTTTATTTAGCTGTGGGATGAGCCTCCAAAATTCACTTTTTGCCAGACCTGCCAGTGCTGAGAGATTTGGAAAAAAAATAATCTACCACCCATAATACCAAGCACAGTTTAACTATGTTTCTTAAACACTATTATATATTATTGCTAGCAATAAAAAAAATAAAAAATCTGTGCATATATGCAAAAAAACATTCTGTCAATTGTAGCAACACACAGTCTCTCAGTAAAATACCACTGGAACCACACTTTTTTTGGGGGGGATTGGCTTTCTAGCAAAAAAAACAAAGCAGGGCCATTTTTAGGTCAAAGACTGAGAAGAGACAGAGATCAACAGAAACAGAAAGCAAGTTACCAAGAGAGAAATACTGTTACAGCATTTGCAGATGACAAAAGCGTATAACTTGTGCGCATTATAATCACAGTTTACATTATTATCGAAACGACATTTCTAATCATTCCTTGGTTAATAATAAGTGTTTTTGGACTTAGTGCAATGCATTATAACACCCCTATTAATTTATCATGCGTTTAATGTGTTTAACGCGTTTTACTCTTTGAAGATGTACACTGTTATTCGATCGTTTTGGGTCGGTAGGATTTTTACATGTTTTTGAAATAAGTCTCACCAAGGCTGCATTTATTTGACCAAAAATACAGCAAAATTGAGTGAAATATTATCACTCTTTATTTTCAATTTGAATATATTTTAAAATGTAATTTATTCCTGTGATTTCAAATCTGAATTTTCAGCATCATTTCTTCAGTGTCACATGGTCCTTCAGAAATCATTCTAATATGATAATTTGCATTTATTATCACTGTTGAAAACAGTTGTGATGCTTCATATTTTTGTGGAAACCGTGCTACATTTTTTCAGGTTTCTTTGATAAATAGGAAGTTCAAAAGAACAGCATTTATTTGAAATAGAAATCTTTGTATCAATTTGAAAGTCTTTACTGGCACTTTTGATCAATTTAAGGCAAGCTTGCGAATAAAAGTATTCATTTCTTTCTTTTTAAATCTTACTGACCCCAAACTTTTGAACGGTGGTGTATCTATGATAGGTAGGCTACATATTATAATGGATTATTACTGTGGCTACAATTACAGACATATAATATATTTCATTCGTTGTTATAATGTATTTCTTCTACATTACTCTTGTCATCGGTAATCTTCTGACAGTCTATTTTTCATTTCTTCTCTCATGCTCAATCTCTGTTTGCGTGTAGTGTAGTAATGCGAGTAGCGCTCCGACAGGCGGCTGTTTGCGTGTCCCAAGTGCGACTGATGGATCCTCGCATATGGACGGTGTGAAGCATTGTTTTGGATTAGATGCTCTGACCTTGCGCAGACGTCAAACCACCTATAATTGAAACCATGTCCTGTGCTGGATGGTATTTTATGCAGTTGCCAGCTTGTGGATTCAGAGACTTGCACAAAGATTCTTTATGGCGGTCTTTTTAGCCAAGTTATTTATGATTTAGTCCACTGGAGAAGTGAAGGCACGGGCTAATGTTAGCTCCAATAAAACCCACCTGTTATACTGCAGCTGTACGTTGGCGGCGCTTTAATAACTCTTTTAGCTTTTTTTTAGGTTAGGATGTAAAAACTCTGTTTTCTTTTTAATAAAATCAGTCCGGAAAGAAAGGGTGTTGTATTTTCGCCATCGACAGATCAAACCGTCTGTCCAAGTAATCAAGATTTGTGTGCTGTTCCAGGATTCTTTGGAGGCTCTGAGGCTGGGAATTCAGTTTCAGCCCACAGAATCGTAACCTGATCCTTGGGGATAAAGGCTTCCTGACGGGAGGAATGCCAGGAGATCTATGAAATTCAGAAAGTGCATGCTATAGGTTTCAGATGAACCTGTTTCAGGGCTTGTGTAAAGCAGTTTAAACCCTCTCTAGATAAGCAAACAGATGCGAATGCATTTGTAGCATGATATGGTGCGGGTCACACTAGATCTCCAAGAGATTGTCTTTCGTTCTCCTAATTTATGATGTGTTCATGAAAATCTCATCGTGTCTCAGTTGACATTCGTATTACAGCACTACGTATTCCACTGCAATCGGTTATAGTTACATACAAAGATGTAATCAGATTGCCAATACATTTTTGTTCGTTTTCAAACCTTTGCGATGACAACAGCTGAAAAAATATTTTTGCTTTATTGAAACTTCATTGTCATTTTACTGGTAACACTGAACACATCATAAATGTTACATATTGCAACATTAATCTGGTTTCTCTCTTTGTTAGAAATATGCCAGTATTTTTTTTTTTTTTTTTTTTTTAAAAAGAAATTTTTTTTTTATTGTTTTTGCCAAACAGAAGACATTTAATTAATGGTTATCTAGTTTATAATGAATTTCTATTGTCTTTATTTGCATATGTGACTTTAACCCTTAAATGCATGCATGTTTCGCCAATCATTATTACATATTCGGGAATTTAGCCATATTCAGGTTTTATACCATCATCACTGTCCTCATCAGAGCTCATTTCCCAGTACATTCAGCATCTGGCTCATATTCACAATCTCAAAACTATCATTTTCAACATCTTCAAAATCAATATTTTGATCACTGACAGCTTCTTCACCAGATCCACCATCAAGTTAGCCTGACTCCGCCCTCCTACGTACTTCCGCTCAGTTTTCATTTTACTTCAGTTCGTCGTCTGACGGGATATTCCTGGGTTTTCTCCGGCCCAATTTTTTGCGGTTCAGTCAGAGAACAGAGGGAGTGGCTGAGAACGATGACGTTGAGGTCGTGCGCTAGTTTGAGTTGTAGGGTTACGTCACGACCAAACGTTAGCGATTTGGTTATGGCAGATCCAATAGTTTTAGACTTACACAGAGTACCCACCTTAAAGGAAGTTAACGCTTGTCAATGGAGAGTGGCCAGACTCTCTGTACAAATGAAATGTACGAGAGTCTGGTAGGACCAGGTTACCATCAAGTGACAATGACACTAATATTTGATTGCGTTCAGTTCTTGCTCTGCAGTAAACTCTGAGCGAAGTTCCTTCAAGTTTTGCTGATGATTCTTCCTATTCTTTTGTTTTCGCCTGCGGTTACTATGAGTGAAACGTCACTTCATCATTGTGTATCAGACATTGCCACCTTGAGGAATAAAAGTGAACTGCACTTCAAATGAGTGAATAACTAAAACTAAACTATAAAAAGCACTGTGAAAACTCTACAATAAGGTTACTTTTATTAACAATGTTAAAACAGCAATTATTAATCATTCTTAAAAGCATTTATTAATCTTTGTTGATACCAATTTCAATATTTGTATAAAAGTTGTATCTGTTAATATTTTATGAACTTGAGCTGGCATGAACTAACAACAGTTGTATTCCTAGGTTAACAAAGATAATTAAAGACTGTAACAAATGTTTTGCGCATTGTTAATAATGCTAACTTATTGTAAAGTGTTACCAAAGCATTTTTTTTACTTGAAATAAAAATAAACTTTATTTTATTTCAGCTAGTTGTCAAGGGAACATTTCTCATTTTCATTTAGTTCAACTTGATTTACTAAAATAACCAAAACTAAAACTGAAACAGCAAAAATACTAAAACTTGAACTAAACTTGAAATAAAAATGGAAAATATAAAAATAAAATAAAATAAAAATGGAAAATATAAAAATAAAATAAAATAAAAATGGAAAATATAAAAATAAAATGAATTAAAAATATTAATATAAACCCACAATAATAATATTTCGATAAAAAAAAAAAAGCTGCAACTTAATATGCGGAGACAACTTTACGCCATTAGTAGGTTAATTTTATGTTAAAATGCTTTCAAAACATTGCTGGATTTGTTTGAGAATCCCGACCACCAGCCCAGCATGGCAACACCGACTCGACCAATGGCGTGACGTTGGGGCGGAGCTATCTGTTTGGCCAACCAATGACAGATAGGAGGAGAGGTTTATGGGAAACCTGTTTGAAGAAGTTCTTCTTTTTTGCATCTCTCTCTGATGATGAGATTCTGTCAAACAAGCACATCTTATACTTGAAGTTCACTTGCTTTGGTAGACCAATCATAAAAAATAAAAAAATCTTTTGAGGGTATCCTTGCCAGCCAATCAGCAGCAGCCACTGCTATGCCAGTTATGCTTTACCCAGTGTTTCAACATAATCACCTTGATCATTGCCAGAACCTCGAGCTTCGACTGCTTACAACAAGCTGAATGAACTCCAAAACACTGGTGTTGCATTTTACTGTCCCGGCACATAGAAGCCATTCAGTGTTACATTCTGACTTGTATAGCATATAGCAGAGGCATAAACAGCCTGTTTGGGGGGCTATTTTGGTATGTGTTTATGGAGGTAGAACTAATGTGACCTTTTTGGCACATTTGGGCAAAGGAGAAGTCTGACAGGATGCCAAATGATCACAAGCTCTGCTCAAACTGTTAGAGTCGGCGGCCGCAGATAAACCCAGAAATCAACCGTGTCCAGATTGACATTGATTTAAGGCCTTTTTGGCTCTACTTTGAGATCCGGTCTGAGGAAGATGGTTGAGTCATTTAAAGGAACTTCACAAGTTTCACTACTTTGATTCTCACAGTCGGCAGTCATGATTATTAATCATTTCTCACGCACTCTGCAGATCTATGTGGTCCTTCCAGTATAATACTGTTCGTACGGTGTGTAAATTGCAGTGTAAACACTGACCCTGGCCCCTAACACTTGCTGCTGTCAATCAAACACCCTGTACACATCACACCTTACTGTAGCACATTTTTTGAGTATTTAGATTGTGCTATACATACAGGTATAAAAAGATCATATGAAAATGGAATTTTTCGAATGTTTGTAGAATGTGACGAGCATAATATATAATTATTTATGTACATTTTTATTTTAGATTGTGGTATATGCTACTGTAAATTTTTGGCATTAGTATTTTTTTAAGAAATACTGTTTTTTTTACACAACAATATTAAGCAGCACAACTGTTTTCAACAATGATAGTAATAAATGTTTCTTGAGCATCAAATCATAATATTTGAATGATTTCTGACTGATCATGTGACACTGAAGACTGGAGTAATGATGCTGAAAATTCAGCTTTGCATTTAAGGAATAAATTACATTTTAAAATATATTCAAATAGAAAACAGTTTTCAAATCATAATAATATTTCACATTTTTACTGTTTTTACTTCATTTTTGGTCAAATAAATGCAGCCGTAGTGAGCATAAAAAAATGTATTAAAAAAACCTAACCGACCCCAAACCTTTGAATGGTATAGATTAATCGTGGAATTTTTTCTTTATTTTTACATTTTAGATCCCTTCTAGAATCTTTAAATTATGGTATAATAATATATAATTATTTTTAAAATTCTATTATCTATTTTAGATCATTTTTAGAGTCTTTATACTGTGTGCTTTTCTTTTTTTTTTTTACTAGGTTTAATTTTTTTTCTTTTCTTTTTTTACATATTAGCAGCTGCACGGAGAATGATGTCATCAACTTGGGGCTGCCCTTCGGCAAAGTGACCAACTACATCTCATGCGCTCGACGCACCAGGTATGATTCAGCCCTCGAGTTGGGCAGTACAACATGTTCTACATCAACATCTTTGTTGTTCCTGGAACAACATTCCAATCAACCAATCAGATTTGATGGACGAGTTTACAGTTTATGCCAAGTTTAGGCTTACAAGCCTTGACAAAGGCTACTTGTTGTGCCGAAACGTTGGTAATAATAAAATGTGCTTAAGAGTATGTGCAGATATATTTTCTTTGCATTACGTTTAGACTTACAACCAGGGTTAGGTGCTTCTTCATCAGTGTTATTCACCTACCATTTCCCTATGATTTTAGAGATAACCTAAAGGCTTAGGTTTAGGGATATGGTTTGGATTATATTTTCGGACGGACAGGAATGTTGTTCCAGGAAAAAATAAATAAATATGTTGACCCAGGTAAGCGTCAAACTCGACAAAATCAGGATCCTGATTTTGCAGAGTTAGACACGTTCCTGGGTCAACATCTTTTGTTGAAAGGATAGTCTTTTCTTCCCTTTTGTATGGAAGCTTGTTTGCGCCACAGAATAATAAAAAAAAAAGAGTAATTGCGACTTTTTCTCTCACAAATCTGGCTTTTTTTCTCTGAATTGTGTGATATAAACTCGCAATTGTGAGTTATTAAGTCAGAATTGCTAGCCTGGGAAAACCCTGACGAACTTCCGGCAAATTTGAGATTTGCTCTGCAAATCCGTCTGGCCAAATTCAAGCCCATTTCCAATTTTTCCAAATCGAGGCACCAATCACAAGCGATTTACACGATGACGATCGCTCTGATTGGTTTTAGGTCTATCCAATTGCCCCCAGAGGCATTTGAGCGTCCGTTGGTTATGGGCTGTGAATGAACCTTACCCAGACCCTCTCTCAGTTACAACTGAGAAGGGTCTGGTGTCAACCAGGCTACAGAATTGCGAGATATATAGTCAAATTCTGAGGGGAAAATTTATTTTTTTCTCAGAATTGTGAGTTTATATCTCTATAATAATTGCATGTATATATCTATAATTCTGACTTTATAATATGCAATTTTGTGAGTTATAAAGTCAGAATTGTGAGGTATGATTCGTATTTCTGAGAAAAAAGTCAGAATTGCGAGGTAAACTAGCAATTGCGAGAAAAAAGTCAGAATTGCGAGTTTATATCTTGAAATTCTGAGAAAAAGAATTGCGAGATGTAAACATCGTAATTGCTAGAAAAAGTCAGAATTGTGAGATATAAAGTCGCAATTACCTTTTTTTTTTTTCTGTGGCGGAAACAGGCTTCTACACATAACAGATTATAACAAGTAAAAAAGATCCAAATAAAAAGGAGACGATTCATGCATGCTTTCTGTCAGGCTTTTCTTGAAATGGCGTACGTAGAGGCGGCTCAGGCCATGGTTCAGTATTACCAGCTGCAGCCGGCCACTATCAACTCACACAAACTCCTGATCCGCATGTCCAAGAGATACAAGGAGCTGCAGCTGAAGGTATGTGTCGTCTCGGCTCATCGTCATCACATGGCTTGAACAAACCCAACTCAGAGTGTTTTGCTTTCTGATCCAGAAACCAGGTAAAGATGTCGATTCAATCATCCATGACATCAATTCCCAGAGAGAGCGAGATGAGATGCAGGAGACTGACAGGTGAGGGTGTTTTATAAGGGACTCTTTTGGGTTTGAAACTATACATTTATGCAAAAATACATTTCGTATATACAGTGATGTGAATACATATTTTCTATTAAGAGCATGATTTGAATTTCTAATTACTTTAAAAATTTTAAATTCAAATTGAAATTTTGGAGGGCATAAAGTCAAAAGTGTCTGGGTAAGTGCAACTGTCCTGGTATCATAATAAAGAAAAAAGTCTCATTAAAATAATGAAATTCTCGAAAAGTAGTTTGGCATAATCTTCGATTATTATTATTTCTTCTTCTATTGTTTGTTTTATTATAATAGTAAAAAAAAAAAAACAGCTTCACTGCTTAACATTTGAAAAGTTTTCTCCTCCAAATCCAAGTCATGTCGTGCAGAAAAAAAACAAAACATTAAAAAGGAAATGACATCATAGAGAGGACCCCTGCAGACCCTCGTGACTGTTTTATAGTATACTATAGAATTATTATATTATTATAGTCAAGTCTAGTATTGTAACTACCTTGAAACTCATAATGGCGTGTCTCTTTTGACAACTGATGATAAATAATAGCGCTCATTTGTATTCTCATGACATTGAAAATATTGTTAATACATTTTGTATATTGTATACATAGTTGTATATGTATATGCATAAATATGCAATCTCTGTATATTTTGCGAGAAAAAATAAAGTAAAAAAATTCAATGCAAGCTCTTAAAAAAAAAAGAAGAAAAAAAAGGATAAATAACTGTGCTCTGCGCTCGACCAGGTTCAGTTCTTCATGGCTAAATTAGCGGCGTCCGACCGAGTAATGTAATGAATGTAGCTTACAGCTCCCCTATTGGTGAAAATAATCACTACACGACTGCTCTGGTAACCAGCAGGTTATGATGGTTGGGCTTTTTTGCTGTGTATTTGCGGGTTGTTTTGACATGCTGTAAAACGGGGACAGTCCCGGGTTTCAGTGTCCTGTCCTCGGAAAAACGGGGAGGTCTGGTCACCCTAATATAAGACCAAGAAAGTGAAAGTGAGAGAGTACATTTGTGTTTTTAAAAAGATTTTTCTTTTCCTTTATCATCGTCTCAAATGGTTTGTGTAGGTACCTCCCAGAACGTGCAAGATCTCGCAGCCCAGTCAGTCGTTCTCTGAGTCCGCGCTCCCACAGTCCGAGCTTCACTTCATGTAGTTCGGCACACAGTCCCCCGGGGCCGTCCTGTCGGCCTGACTGGAGCAACGGGATGGGGCCGCGCCGGGCCTCTTGGGACTGGACGTCCCATTCCCGAGGCGACGAGGACCCCCGTGACAGAGACGACTGGAGGAACGACGAAGAGGAGAGAGCCAACGGGTGGCTGTCCGAGCGCAGGAAACCCTACCTTAAAACCGGGGAGCGGATCAGCCCCCGTATGGGGCACGGGGACGAGCGGGGCAGGGACTGGTACCCCCGCGGGAGTCCTCAGGGTTCCTCCTTCTCCTCCTCCTACCACTCCATAGATGACTTTTACAAGAAAGACTCACTGTACAAGACTGATAAACTGAGCAGGTCGCAACATCACAGACATGAAGGGAAAACTAAGAGACGGGACGGTGGAGACTATCACAGGCCGAGACACTCGGAGTCAGACGTGACGGACGACACCGGCTCCAACCGGATAGAAGAAGACCGAGGACGCAGCAAGAAGTCGAGCCGGAGACGAGAGGACGAGGAGAAAGAGTCCCAAAATAAGGCATGTCCCACACATTTCACAGCATTTTAAGAACAACTGTAATGTAATACAACTGCGTATAATGTTTCAACTGAATCACAACATTTGAAATCATACACTTTAAGAGTTAAGAATACTAGATATAATCATTTAGATCATGTATTTTATAATACATCTTATTTATATCAAAATATGATTTATTTTTAAATATTATACACTCTTTAAAATATATACACTTTAAAACTATTTTAAATATTTAAATGTACTGCTTTATTAAACAATATTTCAACTCCAAATCCAGAAAAGTTGGGACAAACTTGATCTGATATAGACTTCTACCAATGTTTCACTGTCACATTTTTAACATGTAGTGACCTGTAAAACCTAAAGAGTTACTAATGGCAAGTATTTATTAGTGGATACATGTGGTGCGTTACTGACCTTCATGACCCTAGGGCACAGTTGCCTTTACATGTCTTGTACAGCTGTCATGAGAACAGCAAATTTCAGTGTCCTGTCCTCGGAAAAACGGGGAGGTCTGGTCACCCTAATATAAGACCAAGAAAGTGAAAGTGAGAGAGTACATTTGTGTTTTTAAAAAGATTTTTCTTTTCCTTTATCATCGTCTCAAATGGTTTGTGTAGGTACCTCCCAGAACGTGCAAGATCTCGCAGCCCAGTCAGTCGTTCTCTGAGTCCGCGCTCCCACAGTCCGAGCTTCACTTCATGTAGTTCGGCACACAGTCCCCCGGGGCCGTCCTGTCGGCCTGACTGGAGCAACGGCATGGGGCCGCGCCGGGCCTCTTGGGACTGGACGTCCCATTCCCGAGGCGACGAGGACCCCCGTGACAGAGACGACTGGAGGAACGACGAAGAGGAGAGAGCCAACGGGTGGCTGTCCGAGCGCAGGAAACCCTACCTTAAAACCGGGGAGCGGATCAGCCCCCGTATGGGGCACGGGGACGAGCGGGGCAGGGACTGGTACCCCCGCGGGAGTCCTCAGGGTTCCTCCTTCTCCTCCTCCTACCACTCCATAGATGACTTTTACAAGAAAGACTCACTGTACAAGACTGATAAACTGAGCAGGTCGCAACATCACAGACATAAGGGAAAACTAAGAGACGGGACGGTGGAGACTATCACAGGCCGAGACACTCGGAGTCAGACGTGCGGACGACACCGGCTCCAACCGGATAGAAGAAGACCGAGGACGCAGCAAGAAGTCGAGCCGGAGACGAGAGGACGAGGAGAAAGAGTCCCAAAATAAGGCATGTCCCACACATTTCACAGCATTTTAAGAACAACTGTAATGTAATACAACTGCGTATAATGTTTCAACTGAATCACAACATTTGAAATCATACACTTTTAAGAGTTAAGAATACTAGATATAATAATTTAGATCATGTATTTTATAATACATCTTATTTATATCAAAATATGATTTATTTTAAAATATTATACACTCTTTAAAATATATACACTTTAAAACTATTTTAAATATTTAAATGTACTGCTTTATTAAACAATATTTCAACTCCAAATCCAGAAAAGTTGGGACAAACTTGATCTGATATAGACTTCTACCAATGTTTCACTGTCACATTTTTAACATGTAGTGACCTGTAAAACCTAAAGAGTTACTAATGGCAAGTATTTATTAGTGGATACATGTGGTGCGTTACTGACCTTCATGACCCTAGGGCACAGTTGCCTTTACATGTCTTGTACAGCTGTCATGAGAACAGCAAACACTTTGGTGGATTGAATTTTATATGTAATATACATTTTTTGTCAAAAAGATAGATTTTTCGATACATGTCGATTCAAAAATTTTTTTTTTTTTAAACACACAATAAATACACGATACCAGCTGCGCTTTCTATCTTTCTCATCTCTCCGACAGCGAGTTACACACAAACCCGCCTCAGTCACTCGTTTCATTTGCTACGGATGAATATTATTGGTGTTAAAGTTTCGGTATGGGATTGCGCGTATTGTGCATAATTTTACCCATTCTCGCAGATTTTGTGCTCACACCCAAAGAGCGCAAGCATAAAGCCGCCTCTCAGTACTAAATTTAGTTCTTTTTCACTGCTTATTGCGCTTAAACAGTCAAAAACACAAAATAATGTGTCAGGTCTTAAAGTGACAATATATTATTGTTAATATTATCTCAATATATAATAATATATTATTGTTAATATTGCTAATATTATCTCAAATTTTAGGCAATAAAAAAAATATCTAAATGGCATTTTTGTCAAAATGGTATCGATGTCAAAATTGTGGCCAGTGAAAAATGCTGTGCGGGTAATAACTTTGGAAAACCACTAGCCACAGTGGCTGTTGAGCAAAAAAGTGAATGTCAAGCCCTGAACATATTCGTAGAGAGGGGTTTTTTTCCTGCTAATGACGACTACATGGATGGAGAAAAAGAGGAACCAGTGTGGACCTCATCAAAAGTAAACTCTGGATGGAGGTTAAATACAGACACATACTGGATAATTTGTCCGTTCAAAACTGCCAAATCCAAGATGCACTGAATCTGGTAAAAATGCATTTACAGTAATGTTTGTATATCTAATAAATGAACATAACATAGTCACTACTTGAGGAAATTTATTTTAGTATAAAATATGATTTTGCCTACTAGTCTGTTATTCAGTTTATTATATTAATCATGGCAAATAGGCTTTCCGACTAATGTAAATCAATATTTACATAGTCTAATAGTAGTAAATTTATCTCTCTCCCATGTGTCCTGCGTTGTCCAGCAAAATCCCATCAGAGCAATAACCAGGTGGTCACCCTGTTAATCTTCCTGCCTGCGTTTTTGCTTTCTGAAATGCTATGATTCAGGAAGAGATTTTGAAAGAAGTCTCGACTCTTATGCTCACCAATGTTGCATTTTTGTTTTTCAAATACAGTAAAAAGTAATATTGTGAAATATTATTACAATTCAAAATAACTTTTTTCTGTGAATTTATTCTTGTGATCAAAGCTGAATCATTGCTTTATGTTATCAATGTTGAAAACTGTCATGTTTATTTTTCTGTTTTGACTTAGTTTTCATTGTGTTCAGTTTCAGTTTGCCTGTTTGACCCAGTTTTCTTGTGTTTCATTGATTGGTCCTTTTGTCCTGTTAATTAATCTCATTAGCTCTTTTGTGTGCTCTGTGTATGTAAGCCCTCAGTTTGAGTTAGTTCTTGGTCCTGCATCGTCGATGTATGCGTGGTTGTGTTTCTCTGTGTTATTATCAGGTTTATTGTGTTTGAAGTTATAATTAAAGACTATATTGTTTATTCCTTCATCGTGCGCTTTACTACAGCCACCAATCCGTGACAGAATACAGGACCCCAGACACTATAGATCTGGCTGAACGAAACGGGCTAAAGATCATCTCCATCCTACAGATTTTGTGGATGATATTTTGCAGTATTACCATTGGCTGAGCTGGAGCACTCACATGCTTAAGGCCTGCTTTCGAGAGGGACTGAGTGACAGACTGTATCAGTTCCTGTCTCCTGGTAGATCAGTTCGTCATTCTTGGAATATATTAACTATGTTCTCTGACTGAATGGTTCAGATTTAGTTGAGTAAACCCAGAGTCTGTTCCAGTAAGTGAAATCCCAGAGTCCGTTCCAGTGACTGAAATCCCAGACTCCGTTCCACTGAGTGAAATTGCAGAGTCCATTCCAGTGAGTGAATTCCCGAGTCTGTTCCAAGATGTAATATTCTCAAGCCTGTTCTTTTGAGTAAAGTTCAAGAGTCAGAGAAACTTCGTGAGTCCAGTCCAGAGTCTGTTCAATTTCTGCGTTAACCCCAGCCCAAAGGAGGAGGCTGAGGAAGAAGCAGCGGCCCTCTGCATGTCCAGCCCCTGAGCACAGTCCGGTGTCGGCTCCAGAAAGTGAGGACCTTGAGTCCGTTCCGAAGAATGAAATTGTGGAGCCTGCTCTTCCTGTCTTCCCTGGCGTGGTCGAAGAGGTGGTCATTTCCTTGTTCGTTGCTGCTGCTGTGTGTGTCTGGGGCACACACACATCCCTCCAGCCCGGAGCCCGCTCAAGTCCCAGAGCTCAGTCACAAGCCTGCTCCAGCCTCTGAGTCTGTATTAGAGACGGCTCAAGCCCTAGAGCTCGTCCAGGAGGCCGCTCAGGCCCCAGAACTGTGCCTTGAGTGTGCAAAGCTGTCCTTGATTTCATGGGGGGGCTGGCTGGCTATCCGGCCACAATGGCCGAGTCAAGCTCCCTCCTCATGGCTACAGTGGTCGAGGAGGATGCTTCTCCCTGGCTTCTGTATCACCCGTGTCACCCTGGAGGCTTCCTAGCCTGCTGGTATCGCCCTGCCCACCTGCCCGTTACCTTCCACGACTCCAGGATGCCCGCTCTCCCTTAGTTTTCACTGGGTTCAGTTTCTGTTTGCCGGTTTGACACAGTTTTCCTGTGTGTTTAATTGATTGATCTCTTTTGCGTGCTCTGTGTATTTAAGCCCTCAGTTTGAGTTGGTTCTTGGTCCTGTAGCATCAATGTATGTGTGGTTGTGTTTCTCCATGTTATTTCCTGTTTTTTGTTTTTGAAGACCTGTTTATCCTGTTTATTCCTCCGTCATGCGCTTCACTACAGCCACAATCCCTGACAAAAACAGTTGTGCTTCTTAAAACTTTTGTGGAAACAGTGATACATTTTTTTTCATTCAGGATTTTTTGATGAATAGAAAGTTCGAAAGAACAGCATTTATTTGAAATAGAAATCTTTTGTAACATTATAAATGTCTTTACTGTCTCTTTTGATCAAATGAATGCATCCTTGCTGAATGAAAGTATTGATTTCTTGCCAAGGGACTGGAAAGTGGAGAGGAGGAGAGCTGGTATCCTAAAAGCATGGAGGAACTGGTGACCGTAGATGAAGTCGGAGGAGAGGATGACTCTATAGTTGAACCTGATCTACCTGACCTTCAAGAGGAGGACCCGAGAGTTGAGCCCGGTCAGTCGACCACAGAGAGCCCTAAAACAAATGCAGAAACCCCAACAAAAGTAGAGGACACTGTGGTGGACCCTCCTACCCTTCCACCAGTGGATTTGGTCCCAGAGGAAACCTCTGGAGGTGCTCAGTCCTGCCCCGGAGAGACGCCCCTGAAGTCACCTGTCCCAGAGCAGCTGGTCTCTCAACTCAACCAGTTCCCGTCCCACGAGTTCAAGAGCGCTTTGGAGGAGACCTGCACCGCCACTGATATGGACACACAGACCAACACAGCCACACCAGCTGGGCCTCCAAACCACAGCAGCGCATGTGAAAGTGGAAAAGTGACAGACTTGAGTAATGACGAAAGAAAGGCGACAGAGATGGACAACAAGGAGCCATGTCTCAAACAGGACAGTCAGAAGAAAGGTACCCATAGTCATATAAGTTTGTTAGTATGTCAGTTAGTTGTATGCGTTAGATGCAACTAACACATAGTTCTTAATAGTTCCTCATAACTACGATAGCCGTCATGTAGCTCAAAAAGTAGAGCGTGGCGCTAACAACACCCGTCATGGGTTCGATTCCCATGGAAAGCAATAACTGATCAAATGTGAACCTGAATGTGTGCAATGAATGTCAATTTGAATAAAAGCATCTGCCAAATGCATAAATGTAAATGTCATAGAATCTAAATTAATAATCTCTTGATTAAGATTGCTGTTCAGATTCACTGACCGGTACTTCAAACCATTAAATCACGATTGAGTTTGAAAAGTGAGTCCTTTTGACTCATTAAAAAAAGCAGGTTCTTGAGAATCATTTGTCCGCTTATACCATGCTTGTTTTTGCATGCACTCGAAAGTAACTTAGAAATGAACTAATGCCACCGCACAAGATGATATCCGCTGAAACCACATTTGTATTTTTGGTTGCATTTGCAATCATTTTTAATAGTTGCACTCTGGAGAGCTGCTAATATTTGTTTTGATTAGTGAAGCAAAAATGTAACTTGATGACACTTGCATTTTTGTTGTGTGGAAAAGCTTTGACATTTTGATAACTTTTATTTTTTGACGAAGGTCAAAATGATGTCCAAGGTCAAGATGATGTCAGAATTATCAAAACCTATTTGTGACCCTGGACCACAAAACCAGTCTTATGGGTAATTTTTTTTAAATTGAGATGTATACATCATATGAAAGCTGAATACATAATCTTTCCATTGATGTATGGTTTGTTAGGATAGGACAATATTTGGCCGAGATACAACTATTTGAAAATCTGGAATCTGAGGGTACAGAAAAATCTAAATATTGAGAAAATCGCTTTTAAAGTTGTCCATTTCTATTGGCGATAGTGCTGCATCCATTCACAAAAATAAATGTTTTATATATTTAAGGTGGGAAATTTACTAAATATCTTCATGGAACATGATCTTTACTTAATATCCTAATGATTTTTGGCATAAAAGAAAAATCTATAATTTTGACCCATACAATGTTTTGTTGGCTATTGCCACAAATATACCCGTGCAACATAAGACTGGTTTTGTGATCCAGGGTCACAGCTCAGTTATTTTTGACTTTCTGCTGTACCGTACATCCGCCTTGGCCGTACAGCAGAAATCTTAGAGGGCAGTGTTTATTCTGCTGATCTGTGCAGTGAAAGTGTTTATTCTGCTGATCTGTGCCCTTTAGTGGCAGTTTAATGTGATTTACAGGCTGTAGATAAAATAACATGTGTTTAGTCTATCATTCCGCCTGCTTTTCTATTCTAGATATTCCTGACTCACTACCAGCCCCTTCACCTCAGGCGACAGACATCTGTGCTGCGTCACCTTCTCAGGATCAGGAGAAAGCCATTAGTGAACACAGCATACCTTTAGGTACGTCCACCAGAGTCAAAAGATTCGAGCCACATGATGTAAACACCGTTAGTCCGGAAGAAGCAAGCATGAGCAATAGTAATAACGGCGCTTTGAGCAGCTCTGGCTGTGATGTAGGCTCTCAGCGGGTAACTGAAGCCTTTAAGGCCAGCTGATGTCAGTGTGGAGCATTTGTCATCCTGTTGAGTGAGGTGTGAATTGCACCCTCGAGGCCTGAGCTTGTTGTACTCATTACCACACAGCCAACGCACTTGATTCCCTCACTGAAGAGCTGACTTTACACCCCTGCACACACACAGTATATGAGAAACGTGGCTCAGGAAATGTATCGGTTTGGTGTTGTTCTGATTTCTGGCTGGTTTTTGTTGTTTTGGCAGGTGTGGAGTTCATTGTGCCAAGGACGGGATTTTATTGTAACCTGTGTGGCTTGTTTTACAACAGCGAACAAACAGCCAAGACGTCACACTGTCGGAGTACAATTCACTACAGGAACCTACAGGTCATAAATGCTAACATGCAGTCTTCCTTTCTCTTTCCATTAAAATATGAATGTTTTCTCTTTCTTAACCTTTAAAGTTGTATGCAGTTGTACTGCTTTGTCACCATGACAATACAAAATCGTCATACGATGATTTAAACAGCTTTAACTCTTGTGCGGTGTTGAAAATAAAGCTGAAATAAAATAATAGATAAAAACTTTAAGTAAATGAAAATTTAAAATGTTGCCTTGGCAATAAACTGAAATAAGTTGAAGTTGAAGCACTAAAATGATTAACTGAAAATAAAAATAAAATAAAACTTTAACTGAAATAAAATAAATTAAAGCTAAATGAAATTATTTATGCAATATTTGAAGAAAAAAATCACAACTAATGAAACCACAAAAGACATAACGAAATGACTAAAAATTAAACCAAAGTTAACATGAAAACTAAAAACATACAAATAAAAGTTTATTCAAAATATATTAAAAATAGAATAAAATAAAAATAAAATAACACTGCTTGGAATCACTGAATTGTTCCTTAAAATCTCTTCCCTAACAAACTGATTCACACAAATGAATCAGAGTTTCCAACGGTACATGAGATTAGCTAAACTACAGACTAACCAACTACAGTTGTACAAGTAAGCTGCATGAATCAGAATTTCTAGCAGAACATAAAAGATTAGCGAAACTACAGTCTCACTAACGACATGCAAACTGCTCAAGCAACTCGAATCAGTGAATTGTTTCTTAGAATGAATCAGAGTGGACTGAGAGAACCACTTAGCAGAGCGGATTTGACTATGGCATTAAAGCCACATGCAAACAATGTGAAATTCATACAGCGATGTAGCATTTGGCCACACTACGCTGCTACTTGCTGGAAATAGTACCTTGTTGTAACCGAAAAGGCTACACTGACTTAGCTACTCACCACACCATTGGTGACGGCAATGTAAGACCCGACTGATCTAAGGAGCCCGGTCCTCAGGGTGGGATATGGTTTCTCATAACCCTTCAGAAACACACACATACAGACAGACGAACACACTTTCCAACGCAACATTGAGCCGGACATTCCCCGTCATCACAGTCAGACCACAACCAGTTGTCATGTCTCTCACACTATGAGCATCGGCCAAACGGCGTCACCTCATACTTCACGTCTCCGGCTCGAGGGCTGCCAGCTGTGTTGAGTTAACAAGAACTACAGTGAGAATTTAACACCAGAAGAGCAAGACAGGTGAAAGCGAGCGAGAGTGAGAGAGAGACTGTAAACACTACAGGAAACACCTGCTTTCCTCCCACATTTTGACCTTCTTCTTTTTCAGCTCTCCTTGTCTCACTGGAAACAAGTACGCTTTTTGGGAGGACTCACATATGTGGGAGTTTCTTCGAATAAAGACACTTTTATGTCTTTGAACAGACCTCAACTTGACTCAACAGTCAAGTCCATACTTATTAACACAACATTAGTGCAAAATGATTTTGCACCTATAAAATGTGAAAGACAGTTTTGTCAAATTATGAAAAAAGTGCGTCAATATTATTTAAGATGATTAAATTAGGATACTTAAAAAGCCAGCTAAAATTAGCCTTAGCAAGTCAATGTTTTTTCTCATTTTATCCACTGTTGGATATTGCCAGTGGACAAAGTACATAAACGTATGGGTTTGAAAAGTATATTTTAATAGAGTTTGGTTTCTGAGCCAAAAGAGCTTATGAACATGCAAAAATCCAATTGTAGCATAAACTAACTTCAGTATAACAGTCAGTCAGCCATTTTAGTCAGAGAAACCAAACTGTTGCTCTTCAAGGCTGAACTGCTGCTCTCATGCCTGTAATTTAGTTTGTGTAATTTAATGGGGGATTGTTTGTGTTTTTGTAGAAGTATCTGTCGCAGCTGGCGGAGGAAAGTCTCTTGAACTTCCACACGGAGTCGCCAAAAACTGAGTGAGGCTCACGTGAGAATACCATCACCCCTGGGACACACTGAATGAGACAAATCCAGGGAGAGACTGAGAGACACAAAGAGGAGAGGGAAGGGACTCAAGGAGAACTGGAGCGATTGGATCCACTGTGTACTCTAGTTCATAGCAATGTGAATTGTATGAACGTTTTTACGAGTATCATATTTTAAAGGAATTGTTCACTGGAAAAAAAAATTGTAAACACTACCTTTTTTTTTGTCAGTGAAATACAATGTAATTTTTCAAAATGTTTATGCTGCTATTTTTCTATACAATGGAAGTGAATGAGGTCTTTGGCTCCAACATTTAAAGACCATCATTAAAGTAGTGCATGTGCAGTGCTGGGCAATCTGGATTACATAATCAGATTCCTCAAATTAAATACTTGACATTAGATTATTTACATTTTAAATAATATAGAGTTACTTTTTATTGATTACATGATTGCTTAATCACAAAATGGCATAATTCAATATTATCCCTAATTCTCCTAATTTTATCTTTTAAATGTTCTTTTCTAAAAAAGCCTATTGCTTGTATATGTTCAGAAAGTCTTCCAGTTTTTAGGAATTGCACACACAAGAACGGCCACTAGTTATGCAGCGATAATTACATGGAAAATTGAGAGGCCACACGCCATAAACAGTAAAACGGTAAAATACTTTTTAGTAAGTGTTTTATTTTGATTGTTTTTATTTAAAATAATTTTTCTTTTAAATGAACATTTTAAGATCCAATGAATTATTTGCTTTTCGTCAATTTACTTCACGTTGTTGATAAAGAGTGGAATATATTTTCTTTCTCTTTGCATTTTTATATCAATATGATACAAGATTATTCTATACAAATCAATGTGATAAATGAGTTAGGTCAATAAAAGGGATGCACGATATATGGCCACCGGACGATATATGTTCATTTTTAATGTTATCGTTATCGGCCCAATAAGAAAATTTGGTTGAAATATATTATTTCCTTCAACTAAAACACATCAGATGCCCACTGTTAGCCATGATGGTCTTAAATTGCTTCAAATTTCATTAGAATCACTTCAAAAAAGGAAAATACTACATATTCAACATGTGTAGCGCAAGTCTGTTATATATAGGCTACGTAAAATTATAATGAGAACATAAATGTGTGCTTGAGACATGGCTTTTAATGGTGAGACTTATGTTTTTGTAATCAGGCTCTCAAAAATTATATAAAAAATTTTGATTTATATTTATCGGCCAATATATCGGTTATCGGCTTTTAAAATATAAAGAATTATCGGTTATCGGTATCGGCCAAAATTTTCATATTGTGCATCCCTGGTCAAAAGTAATCAAAAAGTAATCAGATTATATTACCTAAAATGTGACGTAATAGATTACATTACTAACTACAATTTTCACCATGTAATTTGTATTTAGTAATGGTTACAGTTGGTAAGTAATCTATACCCAGATCTGTCCATGTGATATGTGTGCGCAATATTCATAGTCTTTTGAAGCATATGGAGATCGGTGTGAGGAAGAAAATAAAAATCGAATTCGTTCTCTGTGCAATTTATTTAAATCATGGCCATGATTCCACTAAAACCAGGGAACGAATCAGGGTTATTGTAGCTAACAAATCTTAATAAACGTGTTAGGCCTTCTTGAAACACAACTTTAACTGAAATAAAACATAAAAAACTGAAATAAAATATAAAAAACTTAAACTTATTTTATTTCTCATTTTCATTTAGCTGAAGCATAATAAACTAAAACTAATAAATAAAAACTATATGCACTGTAAAAAGGGATCAGTTGACTTAACTTAAAAAAATGTAGGAAACCCGTCTTAAAATTAAGTAAATAAACTTCATGCTTAATCGAAAAAATTAAGTTATGTGGAATTGTCAAGTTCACATAACTTAATTTTTTCAATTAAGCATTAGCCTACGTTTATTTACTTAATGATTTTAAGGCAATGGGTTTACTTATTTTTTTTAAGTAAGTGAACTGATCACTTTTTACAGCGTAAAAAAAGAAGAAAAAAGACAAAAACGCACACCAAAATTTCTAAACTTGAACTAACATTAAAGTGAAAACAGAAAATATACAAATAAAATCTAATTGAAAAGTATTAACAAAAACTATAATTGTATCTATATACTAAAATAACACTGTAACGAATTGGTATGGCCATGATTTACCTGAAACGAGTGAGCCAATAAGTTATCTTCTTAACTTAACATCTTTTTTTCCTCCCACATGTCATGAGCCTCAGTTCCCATTTGTTTTCTTTGTATGGAAATAAGTAAGCAGGAACTTTCTGCAAAATATCTCCATTTGTGTTCCATGGAAGAAAGAAAGAATGTCAAAGAGGAACGTCATTTCGTTTTTCAGTAAACTCTGTTTCCTCCGCAGTCCAGGAATTTTTATTACACTGTGAAAAATATGTATCAGAATGTGAATGCACTGATAAGTGAAGTGTTTACATAATTTGCATCTGCCTCATTCATACTCTAAAGCTTGCGTATGTGTTGATTTCCTCTATAGACTTCAGATGTGCCTTATTTAAATTTCAAGAGGTGTAAAATTATCCTCAGGTTAAAACTTGTAAATATTCTGCTGTTGTTTTTGATGTTTTTTTTTTTTTCAGTGTTCAGGTCTTGAATCTGTTTCATGCTTGAAATATTAACTTTTTTAAAGTGCCTTCTAGGTGGTGAGGTGGTGAAAATCTCAAAATGCAAAAAGAAAGGAAAAAAAGAATCGTTTGACCAGCGGAAAGCTGTTTCTGTGTAATGTCTGTCATACTATTTTGCTTTTCATCATTGCTGTACACAGAGCTCAGACTTAGGGATACTTGAACTGGACCATGCTTATTTGTCTAATTTTCACATTTATTTGTTTAAAGAAAAAAAACAGAAAAAAAACTGAGTGCGTGTGTGTTATAATGCGAGTATATTATTGGAATGGTTCTGGAAAACTTTTTCTCCGCTGTTTTATATTCTGTTAATAATAGCATCCCATTTTCTGGAAGAAAAATCTGTATAATTATTTTTGGGTTGCATTGATGCAAATATTGAATAAACATTTTGGAAAATATCATCATGTCCCATGAATGACGTGTGTTAGCCTGCAGAATATGAAATAACCCTTGCATCTTTTTTTTTAAATGGGTCAGTTGAATAATATAACAGAAAATGTGACTTCATCGTCAGCCATGCGCAGTGTATTACATAATGACATCACTTCTGTTCCAGCGTCCATCGCCGGGCGGCGGAAAGTCACGATCTTCAACGAACGCCTCGTAGAAAATACGAGAAAGACCTGTTTCGTCAGAACTCAATTTTCATTGGTCATTTTGTTATCCGCCTCTATTATTCTGACCAATCAGAGAGCTCGCAGGGCAGCATTACTCTGTCGAGTTGCTGGGCAGAGAACACAAAATCAACATCAGCGGAGAGTGCGTTCGAACTTGAGCTTCGCGATAAGCAGGTTAGTATGATTTGTTCTTTATCGACTGGCTGTTGTTGGGAATAAACTTATTTTGCTATATATTACACTTTGAAGGTTTTACCTTACACGCTGCGTCAAATAAAGGCAAAAACGCGTTTGTTCGCTGCAGGTCCCGAGGCTTTGTTTATGTTTATGTTGCGCTCGTGCATTTGCGCGTGCACGTAACGCCAAACATTAAATGCGTGCTCTCAAATGTAAAACACGTTAATCAAATTATTATAAAAACTAAGTATTGCTTCGCCAAAACTATTTGTTTCAGAGACCGCAGATCCTCTGTCTGTGTGGTAATGCGTCCATTCATTGTATCAGGCTTGTGGATGAGCCAAATGGACGTTGCTGATTGGAGCAGCTGTCTACATGTTTTCATTTATTAATTTATTTATGGTTTAGACATATTAACGTTAATATTTCTGCATTCCTAGGTGCAAAAGCACACTTCATACGCTGTAAAACTAACCATGGCAACTGACTGTGAGGCATGGCTAAATGCAAACCCTGTTGGTAAGTTTAAGTTGATTTTTATCGCGTGAGTTAGTGATTTTATATCATTTTAAATGTTTCTAGGTCAGTGTTTGAGAACTATTTGCCGTTATATTTGGTATTTTATATGATAAGCTCTGGCAAATTTGCCAAGGTCAGGACTATCACTTGTTTTTACTCTTTTGGTGGAATAAAACGTCTTTAAAAGGGACAAAACTTTGGCCCCTAGTGCTAATGCTATTTTTAAGTATATTTAGTCTCATAATATAAGTTGTCATGACTATTCACATATTGTCATCCACAGAGGCCGGAAATCTTAGCGATTCCTTCCCCTCCGGGGATGAGGACAGCACCTTCACTGGAAATGTCAATAATGAGATCAATGGAAACTGGATATTGGCCCCCACCGGCAGCATTCACGAGGCAAGACTCAAGGCCAAGGTGAAGAGACGTCTGAGGAAGAACTCCTCCCGGGACTCGGGTCGGGGCGACTCGCTGAGTGATAACAGCGATGCGTCCGGTCCACGGTTCCGCCCACCAGCCCAAAGGGCAAACTGCTCAACCGGAGGTCCAGGATGGGCAAGGGACGAGGCTGCCGAAGAAAGGTATTGGTGCTGTTTTCATTCCTTAAAGCCCGTTCACACCAAGAACCACAAGTATATTCACGACACGTCCACACTCAACAGATGAAAACATTCTGGACTTTAGATTTAACTGATCTTGGAAGTGCACGTAAATACGAATAAATTGCATTTGGAATTCTGGAATTAAAGTCCAGTGCGCTTGGGCTTCGTTTATATGTGTTCAGAACAAATCAAGTGTTGACCTGGATCTGTTCCAGCATCCGCTGCTTTATTTTAGCCAATTAGACGTATAACAAACGTCCGAGTGAACGGACTGACACACTACATCTACCAAAGTCCACCCGCATACGTTCATAACAGGCGATGACTCCCATTCATTCAGATGTTGTTTTACACAGTGCTGGTCCTTTGTAGAGGGTTCAACGTCTCTGAGTGCAACAGACCTGAACTGATTTGGAAAAGTCTGGCTTGCAGAAACGGCCTACATACTGTCCGACTGGCTGCGTCAAGTACGCCACATGTATGCTGCCTTGCTAACCTAATGCCAAGCCTGCAAAAAAAAACCAGTCGACTCTCTTTGTGTCTGACGGTGATCATTTAATCGTCTAGATTAGTGTTTTAGCTGAGATTATCGCCCCTCCTGACCTTTCCACCTCCCCCATCACCCGCAAGATGACTTAATGGCACACTTTTCTTTTTGATTCACTCTGCGATGGCACAGTCGGCCCTGTTTGTGTTATGTAACTGCTGGTTAAGTCAGCCCGCAGGGCAGGGCAGGACAGGGCAAGAGATCCTGTTAGCTGTTTTTGGCCAGAATCCTTCAGATGTAGGCGTTGCAGTGAAAATGTAGTAGGTTTGGAAGTGCACCACTTTATCCGAATAGGCCTGAAAAGTGGATTACAGCATTTTGACAATCGTCTTTACGGTCAGGCTGAGCAGAAGCCAATAGTGTGTTTTGCCCTTAAACCAGAAATACAAAATTGGTGACGTTTTCTTTGTCAAATTTGTCATATGATCTAGTTTGAGCAAAATAAGATACTTTCAGAGTCAGCATTCACCCTGTATATTTTCGAAATGCATGTTGATCTTGTTGTGTACGATTTTTCCCAGCATTTTTTTTGTTGTTTTTTTTTGGACCTCGTAATTCTTAATCAAAATGACGTAATTCGATTTTTCGGGTGAATGACAGACTTATCCAATCAGTCAGTTTAAACCCTTTCTTTACAATCGACTGCAAGCTCACTTTCAGATCTGCCTCCATCCAATCAACAACAAATGGAAGGAATCAAGTCTCTCCACCCTACATTTTATTTTCACTCGTATGTCACAATAAAAAAAAAGATAATTTGATACTTCTTGCATTTTATTGTGACTTTAAATTAAATGAAGCACAGTTTATTTTAACTAGAGGGACGTTGCAGCCCAATAAAAGCAGGAAAAGGAGGCCCCTGTCCCAAATAGCATGGTTGCAAAAATCATATTGTGATCTAGTTTGAGCAAACATAAGATACTTTCAGAGTCAGCATTCACCCTGTATATTTTCGAAATGCATGTTGATCTTGTTGTGTACGATTTTTCCCAGCATTTTTTTTGTTGTTTTTTTTTGGACCTCGTAATTCTTAATCAAAATGACGTAATTCGATTTTTCGGGTGAATGACAGACTTATCCAATCAGTCAGTTTAAACCCTTTCTTTACAATCGACTGCAAGCTCACTTTCAGATCTGCCTCCATCCAATCAACAACAAATGGAAGGAATCAAGTCTCTCCACCCTACATTTTATTTTCACTCGTATGTCACAATAAAAAAAAAGATAATTTGATACTTCTTGCATTTTATTGTGACTTTAAATTAAATGAAGCACAGTTTATTTTAACTAGAGGGACGTTGCAGCCCAATAAAAGCAGGAAAAGGAGGCCCCTGTCCCAAATAGCATGGTTGCAAAAATCATATTATTTTTTTAATTTGATGAATTAGGTATTTGGGTAACCTTAAGCAAATTATGGCCCAATTTTACTAAACCTTATTTTTGACCTGTGATTCAGGCCATTAAAGGTATTTTCAAATGATTATTTTAGCACTTGTATACTACAGCCTTTAACTCCGGCCGAAAATGAACTAGTTTACTAAAAGATTGAAGGGCCTTTTACACGGAGCGCGATGAAGCGACACAAATGTACGTTGTGATGACGCTTTTGAATCAAAACAATAAATTCCTATGGACGTATTCACACCGGCCGCGATCAAACGCAAAGCGAGATTTTTGCTTCACACCGGCCGCGATCAATCGCAAAGCGAGATTTTTGCTTTTTTTTTTCGACCACTGTGTTTTCTTTTTTTTCCGTCGCCCCGCGATGAAACGAGCCGTCCAATTAGATTTGAGCTGTTACACAAACTTGTGAGAATGGTGGTGCTGTTTTGAGAACCTGTGTAAACACAGAAGAAAAGTATTCCGGAAGAGAGAAGAGAGTGGATGTTGAGCAGATTTATTCTTACATGTTCTTTATACAGATTATAATTTCTTGTACACAGAACAAGATATTTTGAAGAATGTTGGTAACCAAACAACATTGGAGCCTTTTGACTTCCATTTTATGGTAAAAAGAACATAAAATATCATCTTTTATGTTCCACAAAAGTAGTAGTCATACCGGTTTAGGGCAGCTTAAGTGTGTAGCAGAACATCTACACCATGCTAAGCCTTGCATACACAAACTACTTTTTCGCTTGTGGTTCGAGCTCAGCACATATCAAGAGATGATGTCACCAGCTGTGAATTATAGGGGCCCGGCCCTGATAAACCGTTTCAGAAGGGACGACACTGTGCGGTTAACATGACAATTGCAAGAGCTGTATTGTACTTTCATGTGCTACAGTAGAAGGAACTGAAAGAGTCGCATAGTTTTCGTTCTTCAATCCGTTTCTCGACATGACGTCACAAGTTCCTCCAATGCGTTTGATTGTTTTGAGAAGATAATGCTGTGTTTTGTATCCATAGGTGGGGCTGGCGGTAAAGGCGTATGGGGAACACCTGGGAAGTTTATGACGAAGATGTGAAAGTTGATGTGAAAGATCCCAATTACGACGCGGAGCAGGTAAGAGCCACACCATACGCACACTTTGGGTTTTTAACCATGAGATTGGCACACAAAGCCATCAAACTGTGTGTTTCTCCAGGAGAACTGCGTATACGAGACGGTCGTCCTCCCTCTGGACGAGGAGACGTTTGAGAAGACGGTCACTCCTATAGTTCAAGAGTACTTTGAGCACGGGGATGCTAATGAAGTGGCGGTGAGATTTATGACGGTGTTGTTGAATGACGAGACGGCTTTTGCCCTTTCATATCTAATCGGTATCATGCAATTATTTTTATGAGTAAACAAGCCTGTGCAAACCTGGGTGCGTTCTCATTATAATCAGAACATCTCTCTCTCTCTCTGTTCCTTCAGGAACTGCTTGCCGAGCTGAACCTGAGTGGCATGCGTGGCGACGTGCCCATGCTAGCCGTGTCGCTCGCGCTGGAGGCAAAAGCCAGCCACAGGGAGCTGACGTCACGACTGCTCAGCGAGCTCTGCGGGCGCGTGCTCACGGCCGGTGACGTGGAGGCCTCCTTCCACAAACTGCTCAAAGAGCTGCCCGACCTGGTGCTGGACACGCCAGCGGCTCCACAGGTAACACGCTAAAGCTAGCGCACCTGAGCTTAAGGTGTCTGTTACTACTGCAAGGACTTCTGGGGAGTTGTTAACCCTACGTATTGAACATTGAAATATATTATTAGCATTCATATATTTTTTACAATTTACATTTAATTTAGGCCTGGTTTCACAGCCAGGTTTATGCCTAAGGACATTTAAAAGTATGGTTCACCCAAAAATGGACATTAGCCCATGATTTACTCGCCCTCAAGCCATCCTAGGTGTATATGACTTCATTCATTCAGCCAAACACAGAGTTATATTAAAAAAAAAAATATCCTGGCTCTTCCAAGCTTTATAATGGGAGTGAATAGTTCCAGAGTTTTTGAAGTTCCAAAAAGTGCCATAATAATATTTAGATTCTTTATGGCAGTTTTCAAAGCTTTAATGAAAATTATAAATGCTTATTTTATTATGAATCAACATTAAATATGAATAAATGATTTCTTGAGGTGAATTGGCATGAACGAATAGATTAATCGCAATAATCTTTATGACATTTAATCATCAGCTGAAGTTCATAATCATGAACCGCTCTCTCTCTCTCTCTCTCTCTTAACTTTTGCAGCGTAACATTTGGCACAGTTTCTAAGCTCCGGTGCGTCTTCATGTTTGCTTTGCTGAACGTGTGTTTGATAAGCTGCGGTTTAGCGATAAAAGCCTGTGGTCGGAGCTAGTCTGGTGGTGCAGATGAACCAGTCGGAAGCACCTTTCAGCTGTTTCCTTTGGCTTCATACAAACACCAGAGCTTGTGCTTTTGTGTGTCTGTGTGCAGAATGCTGGCTCAGCGCTGTGCCTCCAAACACACTCTCTGCTGTACAAACACATTTACCCAGCTCTCTCCTGTCAAGCCCTCACTCCACACACTACAGCAGATGTTGTTTGAGCGCTAGAATGGGGCAAACACAACCCTCCCTTCCCTTCACACCTTATACAAAGGGTAGATGTGCCAAAACAGCACGTGTACAGATATTGACCTCCTACTCTATCAGTCTGAACTGATGTGTATAACTGCATTATTCTCCAGTGTGTTTCCTCCAGCTGCGCACACAAACTGCTCTGTTTACAGTCGCACACATTTCAATGGAATTTCAAAAATGTTACGATGAGGAACTTGGGCTATTTTATGTAACGTGGAATTGAATATCTGCGGAGTTGTCTGATTTCAGTTCCTTTTGGATTCGGTGAAAATCGTGTGTGTACGCATGAAATATAATGCTTTCGGTGGAAAACTCTTAGAATGAGTGATCTTTCCCTGGACGTTTTAAATTATCTTCTTATTTGTGAATAAAAAATGGACCAATAAATATTTTTATTATTATTATTATTATTTGAAAAATTAGAGATGACCAAAAAGTAACATTTTCATGTGAAATTTTACTGTTTAATAATATTTAATATTTGGATATTTGTAAATTTTTGCAATTAATTTAGGCCTATTTTAATTACTTTTGTGTGTCAACAAGAAATATGGAAATGTTTTCTGTGGAAGCTCTCAGAATGAGTTATATTTACCTAGAATTATGAAGTCATTAATTAATTTATATATAATAAGAGAGTTTGGACCAAGAAATATGAATTAATTTTAATATTTTTATTTTATTTCATCTAAAAAGATCGAGATTAGAGTTGATCAAATGTAAGGATTTCTAAATATTTTATAATAAATGTTAAATAATGAAACATTGTTATATTTGTTAAAGCTTTTAAAGGAAATCTAATAGGCCTAATTATTAATGCATTTCTTTCTTGTTTTGGATCCTGTGATCACTGGTGTTTTTCATGGAAAAGCTCTGAGAACGAGTGATCTGAACCTGTGAATGTTAAACGGCTAATTCCCATTTGCTGTCGTCTTGTAGATGCTCGGCCAGTTCATCGCTCGAGCCGCTGCAGACAACATCCTCTCAAAAAGCTTCATAGACGGCTACAAAGGACGAGTAGACTGCGAATACGCCAGGTATGGAGCGTTTCACACGCACACTGTGTGTGTTATCCTGTGTTCTTCTGCGAGTGTGACGTGTGTGTGTGTGTGTGTGTGTTTCACCAGAGCTGCTCTGGATCGCGCGGCTGTGCTGCTGAGAATGAGTCGATGGACCGGCCTTCGCATCGACAGCCTCTGGGGTTCAGGCGGCGGCCAGAGACCTGTCAATCAACTCATCAAAGAGGCAAGGACACACACACACACTCACTCACCGGCTGTGTTGCATAACATCTAAAGACTGGGAGATTTCACGGCACATTAAGCGTCAACACAAGCTAACTCTAACAGATTGCATAACCGTTGTTGTTGCAGGTGAACCTCCTGTTGAAGGAGTACCTGCTATCAGGTGACACCGTGGAAGCCGAGCGCTGTTTGAGAGAACTGGAAGTGCCACATTTTCATCACGAGTTTGTTTACGAGGTAATAACGGCTAGAAAACGGGCATTTCGAGTCTGATTCGGCTCTGCGGCTGATGATCTGTTTTCTCTTCAGGCGATTATCATGGTGCTGGAGTCTAAAGGTGACAGAACGCTTCAGATCATCCTACAGTTGCTGAAGTGTCTGTGCGCCTCCACCGTCATCACCGTGGACCAGCTGAGACGGGTATGAGCATCGCCTGCTGGCCGCTTTGAGTTACTGCAGCTGTGAAAGTGCTTCTTATCAGAATGGTGTCCTCTTACAGGGATTTGAAAGAGTCTACCTGGACATGGCAGATATCAGTATTGACGTGCCGTGTGCGTATTCGCTCCTGGAGCAGTTCGTGGAGCAGAGCTTTAATGCCGGGGTCATTGATAAAAAACTCCGGGACCTCTGTCCTTGTCGGTGAGTGAGTGACGGGTTTGTTTTGTTTTTGTTCTTTTTGTATAAAGGCACAACTTTTATTTATTTATTT
>FLSR01004875.1:22282751-22300873 GCA_900092035.1 Leuciscus waleckii
AGATAGATAGACTGATAGATAGATAGATAGATAGATAGATAGATAGATAGATAGATAGATAGATAGATAGATAGATAGATAGATAGATAGATAGATAGAGTTCATATCCTCCTCCCCCAACCAACAAATATCCCCCAAAAAAACGTTTGGGTCATGACCATTGGCATATTTCTGGAACATTATTGTTGTTGTTATGCACGTAGAGTATTTTCACAACATTTAGGCACATTTCTCCTCAATTTCATTGTGTCACTAAACCGCACATTTATTACAGAAAATCTTAAAATAAATTCGTCCATATTTCAGTTTTTTATCATGAATTCTGTTATGTTATCTATCCTCCAATTCGCCACTTTCTCCACTGATCACCGCCGGGGTGTCTTATTGTGTCTGTCATTGCTGCGAAATTTCCAAAACAGAAATAAAACTGGAGTCAAGTCTCGTGACGCGTCAGTGACGCGCGCTGGGGAGGGGAGCGTCGCGCGCGAGCTGCAGCGCTGCTGGACAGGAGGAGGAAATAAGGATGGCGGAGTCACACCTCTCAAGGTAAAGCACTTTTACGGCTCTGCGCGGCTCAGAATCGCACCTTCCGCGGCGCAGGGTTTATCTTCGGCGCGATAAACGCGCGCGTTCGGGCGTCGAGCGCGACAGACGTGGCGCTGTGCGCGTTCGGTGGGTTTGAATGCGCTCTTTTGTTCAGTCCCGGAATGGCCGCTGCTTTATGTGCGTTCGTGTGTGTGTGTGCGTGTAGTGTGTGTGTGTGTGTGTTTTCTTTTTCACATATTCCGTAGGCTTGCGAAAAGAAAGAGAGAGTGTGTGGGAATAAAAAGAAAGGTGCCGCGAAAGCCAAGTATGCGCGCGCGGAATGCGTCTGAGCCACCAGACAGTAAACAAAAGACTGATTTGTCCCAAAATGGTCATAAAGTCAGAGTCAACAAAGCTTTATTGGCATGATTGTTAACATTCACAATATTGCGAAAGCGTATAAAACATTTATAGCACACACATATTTATTATAGAATATAAATACGTTTAAGTAAATAAAAAACCTAAGGAAAAAAGAAAGACATTTATACAAAAAAATGTAAGAAAAAATATACGGTGTCAGTTCAACACAGTACGGCACGACTGCTGCTGCGCGCTCACGCAAACACACGGTTCATTTGAATCGGATCGTTTCAATGAATCGATTGAACGTATTCACAAAAGCTAAACTATTTGCTTTGCGTTTATTTGATAACCTAATGGCAAACACTTGTTTTAAAAAAATGCATGTAATTTTTTTCGATTTTTGTTTCTTTGCACTTATAGCCTGCAATAAACGTATAAATGTCTGTTTAGAGGTTCCTGTTTAACAAAAATGAAACTACTTAGTAATTGCACTAATACAATGTGCGACACTTTACGTTTACTCATAAATGTAAACTTTAAAGTGCATTCACATTTGTTTTTGCTCTGCAAAATTTTGCGTGCAAAATCTGGAATCTGCTTGTTCTGGAATTTCACCTGAGAGTGAAAAAGTGAATGATGGGAGTCGCTTAACCTCACAAATCTCTCCGAAGCAGAGATAGATTTAGTGTGCATTCAAGGCCACTGAGCTTTGGCCTTTTTCAAACCAGGGACAGCCTTGCTGTCGCATACACACGCGCTCAAGGGGCCAAGACCACAAGTGTGGGTATTGGGACAGGGACCAACTAAGAACGAGCCCTCAGCCCTGTGTCCCAATATGCCTACTTCCTTACTATTTAGTTGGCTAGGATTGTGTAGTGGATTGTCGTAAAAGAAGAAATGTAGCTGTGTTTGAAATCGCATACTCTCTTGGTACTTATTTTGAATAAGCGTTCAACGCTTTGTGACCATCCAAAAAGTATGTATGTAATCTGGACGTACTATATTCGCCATGTTGTCATTATCATGTGACCTACCAGCATCAGTTGAGTCGCTTCACTGTCATTCATAAAACCTCTCCCGAGGCCTCATGGGATAGTAAAGTGTCCATCGAATGCACACTTTAGAATCTCACTGCAAGAAGTAGGTCATCCCGGTACTTTTTGCCTACTCTTTTACCGTGAATTCCGATACTCTCCTCACATACTGCCTTTCGCCTACTATATAGTAGGGAAGTATGCCATTTCGGATGCAGCCTAGGACTGGGAATTGGTTGTGTGCATCAGTGATTTGGTGTTTGGCTAAAAAATGGAGGCAGATGTACGTGAACTTGCATGGGAGGGGGCATGATGATAAAGTCAGCATTAAATGGAAGTTGCGATAAATCTTTTTTTTTTTGGGGGGGGGGGGCAAAAATTCCAAAAAAATGCTTTCCCCACAAAAAAAAAATACAGGGGGGGATCAAAACAGACGCTTTGTACTCTGAGCCCCCTCACACATCAGATTTTTTTTTTTTTTTACTTTTTATTATACATGCAAATGTGTTGTAGGCTGATAATCTGGTCTATTGGTGTACGAAACTGGGCATTTGCATCTTTTCCTGTCCCGTTGATGTGCAGGGTTACATATGTAGGCCCTAATCTACATTGAAATACATTCACTAGAAGTTATAAGTCTTATTCCGAGCTCTTGATTTTCACTTTTTTGTTGTCGTTGTTGTGGTTTCATTGTGTAGTTGTGTGCTTTCAGTTCTCAGAAAGACCATTACGTTGCCTAGTACGACACTTAAATTGTTGTTAATAATTTGTCAGATGCTTGAGATTGAAGAATAGTCTTTAATTTGGGGATATTTTGCTGCAATGTCAGTAAAAATGCCCTGTTCTGTTTAAACTTTGTGCGTGTGTGTTATTTGTAGCATGTGTACAAGTGCATCTGTAACCTATTTAGGCAGCATTCTGTGGGTTTGGTGGCCTTGTTTTGAAGCCAACATCCTACAGTGGAGCTGAGCAAGAGATGTTGTCATATTTTGCTAAATAAATATGAACTAGTCATGAACTAATGTAGACTTTATACATCACCCCAGTATTGCACTCATCCATGCATTTTGAGCTATGATAAACAATTGTCATTTGCTTCTGTCTTAGTTGGTATTCCTGTGCATTGGGATCTGTTTTATAAATATCAGATGCATCATCTCTCCGGGCTGATGCAAGTATGTTAGATGTGTGGTAAGGGAGGAAAAGATGTATTTTTTTTTTCTTGCAGTCGGATGTAAGATTAGGAGAAAGTTGTGCAGGATGACCCCTTCCTTACTGTGCTGTTCAACAGTCTTCGCCCACCACACACACACATCCAGAATCTCTCTGGTGTTCGCCATATTAACTGTCCTGGTTTTTTTCATTTGAGATGCACTGTCCAACAGCTGATAACTATTATGTCTGATGATCAATCTAATAATCTTTATATTGTTTTGTCTTTTGTTTCAGGTACAATGAGTTTTCAATCTAGATTTTGTACTTTTACAGAATGATTGATTACGGTGTGGTGCTTTCTGCTTTTGTAATTGAACTATTTTGATTTCAGTTCTGATTTCATTTGGGGATAGTTCACCCAAAAAATGAACTATCTGAATTCTGTCTTCATTTACACACTAAATATTCGGGGGGGAAATCTAGTATTCGCTGCCCTCTCAGTCTGTTGTCAAATGTTGATGATTTTGGGATACAGATTTAAAAAATGTAAGCAGTTATAATATTTCAGAAACAAGTTAAGCAAAGTCGCACGCAATTGTAAGAGCCACACTAGCTATGTTTCTATCCAAAGTAGCATATTTAGCCTAACTTATGTGCAAAATTGGAATATCGCATAAAACATTTGCAAATAAAACAGCATCTCCATCCCAGGTGTTCAAGAGAACAAAAAAGTTGTCACTTACAGGGAAATTGGCGCAAAATATCGAATGAAAATTAAAGTTGCTGCAATCGGAAAGCCACTGCGACTCTCTCTATTTTTTTTTTTCCTACATCATAAAAGGCGAAATGCAATAAACGCTGTCATGTTGTTATGTGTTCGGAGGTGGATACCTAGTGTTTGGGAACACAATCATGCGAGACAGTTCTGGTATCGTGACAACCTTAAGGCCGTGTGTCCACCAAAGTGCTTTTAGCCAGCTGAAAACGCTAATGTCTGCTGAAAACGCCTAGCTATGGACGCTTGAGCGTTGTGGAAGCGCACGAGCGCAGGATTTTTTTTCAGTTGAGACACTTTGCTTGTTTTGAGACGGAATTTCCGCGAAAGTGTTACATCTCATTTTCACGCATCTTTTGTTTCTGTGTTGATTCTTTATTAAAATGTCGATACAATGTAACGTATTTTCTCTGGCTCTTGTTTTAAATGATTTTGTTCCGTTATTATGCTTGTTGTTGTCATCTGTTGACGTTGTATAAGCAAAATGTGACGGTTGGTTGGTGTGGTATTAGTCCCGCCCCTCCTCCACTGTGATTGGACGGTTGGGTAAAAAGTGAGAGTGATGAGTGCTGCGTTTTACCCAAAGTTGAACATTCTTCAACTCTCGGCGACCAGTAAAAAACGCCGAACACTCAGCGCTTCAGTGTTTTAAAAACGCTCAGCATCTCGTTACGCTCATGGCGTTTTAAAAAAGCGGCACTCCCATTGAAAACAATTGAAAAAACACGCCAGCCGCGTGAAAAAACGCTTTGGTGGACACACGGCCTAATTGGCGATACTAAGATAGAGTAGGGCTGGGCGATTTATTATTTTTTTCCCCGATTAATTCAAATATAATGATTTGCCACGATTTTATTATTTTTAAATCGAGAAAATTTGCAGTTTTGAATAAAAATGTTAGCAAAGGTTATAACCTGTTGACAATTCAGCAATGATGATCCGACCACGTGATGGCACGCCTGATTAACCATACGTGTGTGACGCTCTATGAACCTAGAACTCACCGCTGTTCACTCAGAAATGCGTAATTGCTTTGGAAAAAAAACGAGTCGCTGGCAGTGGAATGGGGAAAAAAAGCTAAGTTATTAGATATGAGTTAAAAAAAAAAAAAATTTACTTGAGCACCACGTTTTTCCAATGCTGTTTACTGGGTGAGACGCTGCAAAATACACGAGACATGAGTGCAACAGTCTGTCAAACATAAAAACAATAAAAAAAATAGCGCAATGAAATGCTAAAACCTGTTAATAATAATAATTCAAATAATTCTTACTTTATATATGTTAAGAACTACTCTTGCATGTTTGATATTTCATGTTTACATGATAGTGAGAGGCTGAAAGGTTCTGTCATTAATAGCCTATTACTAGTGTTATTTATTGCTTAAGTTTTGGCTAAGATTATTTAGCATTTTTTTTATTTTTTATTTTATATTATTTCTGAGTATATAGTAGGGCTGCACGATTAATCGCAATTTACATGAAATCGCACTTAAACCGATTTGGCCGAAAGGCTGCGATTATTTGTTATGCGCAGCTTGTCAGGGATGTACGGCTCTCGCTGCTCCATCTGAAAGCACTGTGAGTTTGAGTCACTTATATCGTGTATTTGAAAAAGCAACACGCGTCAAACATCTTTCCAAACATGAGCAGCATTTATGAACATCTTGTTCACTCCAAACTCACTTCATAGCGACAGTTCAGCATCCTTCTGTGAGATGATGTGGCTTCTTACGCACAATTAAGCAGTCGTGCGTTTATTAGTCATGTTTAATCAAAGCATTTCAATCCTCTGTTTATTCAGCTAAAGCGATAGTATGATGCCGACGGGGATATTTGGCGTGTGTGTGTGAGAGCGCCCTCTGGTGTTCAGATGGAGCAGCATTTACTACCGATCAGCCGTAGTGAACTGACAAACTGTATATAACATAATCGCAGCGTTTGCCAAATCGCGTGTGGATTCATTATGATTAATCGTGCAGCCCTAGTATATAGGATATGTTTAAGATAAGTTTGTACAATATTTGCCTTCATATTTCATGAATATTTTCTGCAAAGATAAAGTCATTTGTTTTACATTTACACCATGTTGATCACTTCAGGTGTGGTGCACTTAGAATTGACCTTTTTTTAACCAGATGGTTAATAAAGAGAACGTCACTTGAAATGTATTGTAGTCACGTTTTTAAGTTGACTATTTAAACATTAAAAAATCTAAATCGCGAATCAGTCAAAATAAATCGGAATTATATGGTAATTTTTTTTGCCATATCGCCCAGCCCTAGTAGAGATAGGGTGTAACAGTTCTCGGTAAAAAATGAACCATAACGTTTTCACTACGGTTGCACATCGGTTAATTATTAAATCTGACGACGCATCTATAATATGGTTTGGTGAAGTAATGCCTAAAACAGATAGACCGAGTTCTAATGTATGTTTCTGTCGATGGGTACGCTCTGCATGCTTTTTAAATGAGAGTAGCTGTCCAATCAACTGTTAGTATGTAAATCTGTTGTTGACATCACAGTTCCTCACGCATGTTGGTGTGTTGCACTTCAGCATGGCAAGCGAAGGAGACGAGACGCTGATAGAGCCGCTGCCTGCATTATATAAATCTCCTGTCGAGGAACATTCTGGTTTCCCAATATGTTACAACAGAGATGGTAAAAAAAAAAACCTGGAAAAAACAGTCACTTTGTTCAATGCATGTTCTAATATGACCATTTATTCATGCCGTCATCTCCCGGTGTTGATAGTGCTAATTCGGACAGGCACAAAACAATAACAAAAGCGCTGGGCAGGGCTCGACGTTAAGGACTGCTTGATGAGCCGGGGCCAATCCAGAAAAGGCTCAGGACTGTGACAGTTCCGTCAGCTGTCCCGGGCCAGTGTTGCATCGTCATGAAAGTTTATTATTTGCATTCGCGCTAGGGGTGGGGGAAAAAATCGATTCTTCGATGCATCGCGATGCGGACGTGGACGATTCTGAATCGATTCACAAATGTCAAAACATCGATTTTCTAAAAAAAAAATATATATTTTTTTTTTAGAAAATCGATGTTTTGACATTTGTGAATCGATTCAGAATCGTCCACGTCCGCATCGCGATGCATCGAAGAATCGATTTTTTCCCCCACCCCTAGCGCGAATGCAAATAATAAACTTTCATGACGATGCAACACTGGCCCGGGACAGCTGACGGAACTGTCACAGTCCTGAGCCTTTTCTGGATTGGCCCCGGCTCATCAAGCAGTCCTTAACGTCGAGCCCTGCCCAGCGCTTTTGTTATTGTTTTGTGCCTGTCCGAATTAGCACTATCAACACCGGGAGATGACGGCATGAATAAATGGTCATATTAGAACATGCATTGAACAAAGTGACTGTTTTTTGCAGGGGTTTTTTTTACCATCTCTGTTGTAACATATTGGGAAACCAGAATGTTCCTCGACAGGAGATTTATATAATGCAGGCAGCGGCTCTATCAGCGTCTCGTCTCCTTCGCTTGCCATGCTGAAGTGCAACACACCAACATGAGTGAGGAACTGTGATGTCAACAACAGATTTACATACTAACAGTTGATTGGACAGCTACTCTCATTTAAAAAGCATGCAGAGCGTACCCATCGACAGAAACATACATTTGAACTCGGTCTATCTGTTTTAGGCATTACTTCACCAAACCATATTATAGATGCGTCGTCAGATTTAATAATTAACCGATGTGCAACCGTAGTGAAAAAGTTATGGTTCATTTTTTACCGAGAACTCTTACACCCCTACTCTCTAGAACGAACATTTTTAGAACGATTGACCGATTCGTGATTTAGATTTTTTTAATGTTTAAATAGTCAACTTAAAAACGTGACTACAATAAATTTCAAGTAACGTTCTCTTTATTAACCATCTGGTTAAAAAAAAAAAGTAAATTCTAAGTTCATCCAACATTTTTAATTCTGTCTTCATTTACTGTATATGTACCCATATGTCGTTCTCGCGCGTCATGCACACACATTCATTTGAACGATTTAGGGACTTTAAATAGAGGGGCAGAAATCTCTCAGGTTTCGTAAAAAATACCTTAATTCGTGTTTGGAAGATGAACGGGAATCATATCGGCTAGGTGTGAAACGACATGATCTTGGATGAACTATATCTTTTGTACAGTAAGCTGAATCTTGGATAAAACTAATTTATATCGCTATTCATTGTTCGCATCTCCGTTTTCCGATACATATTGTCACAATTTTATTTTGCGATATATCGATTTAACAATACAATATATTGTTACATCCCTAGAAAGAACACACAGGCGTTTTGGTTATGCCGCTGGTTTTTTCAGGATCTTGCACCATCTGTGGATCCAAATTAGCTTCTTTTTGACACATTTGTGTATATTTGTTGCTGATAATCAATTGGTATGAACTATTTAGAAAAGCTGAAAAATCCACTCTGAATGTATTGTTATGATCAATCATTGCTGTCACTTCTGAGTGCTTCTGCCCATCCCTGTTAGAAAGGGAAGAGATGGAAACCATTTTACAGTTTACCATAGCCCGTGTTTCGAAAGCCTTTTTTTGTTTTCTGTATACGTTTTTATTTGGATGGGGTTCTGTTCATATTTGGATATTGAACTGCAAATGTTTGTTTTGTTTTACTCTTCCCTCATAGCAGACCTGTTCTGCGAAACCAGTGTCTTGCTCAGAAGTGGCTTTTCTGCGAAATATCACAGCCGTGGGATTTCTAGGGAGCTTATCTGAAGTCGTGTGGGCTTACCTGCCTCTGATTTAAAGGAGATTTCACGCTTATAAGAGTGTCAGCATCTAAAGTTGACAGTGGAAACATACAGATCCCGCAGTAAATCAAAGGCTTCAAAGTGGCTTACAAAGTGACCTGTTTACAATTCAATCGAAGCATTTTCCATGGACACAGGTCAGCAGAAACTGCTGCAACTCACTCTGGGGACTCCGCTCTTCTCAAGAAGTAAGCCAGATTAGTCGGTGGAAGGTCACGAAACTGAAAGTTATTTTGGCTTATCTTCAGGTAACCTCAGTTGCACATTCAGTGATAGTGGAGGTCAGTTAATGTATGACACATTGCTGTCTTAATGTGAGGAGTTTGGTGCATATGCCATCTGTCAGTATCTGTCAGAGTGTTCGTGTGCGTCTACACGTTGCTTTATTATTATTATTGTATACGAGCTGGACTCTTTGGCCGTAAAGGTCTTCTGACCTGCGGGAGGCCTGAGCTTTGAAGGGCACTCCCAAAGATTATTCCCAGCGGCATTAACCTTTCTGCAGCTCTGATCTGAGCTTGGACTCGGCACACGCACACTTCAACCGCACATTGAATTGCACAACACATGCTTATGCAAAGATAGCATCTAACAGAGTACTGAGGCTTTACTGATGATTTGATTTGGTTGACGTTTTACTGAGTGTTGAATCTAATTAGTGATTTAAGAACATCGTAGACACCTGGCATCTCACAGGTAAAGGTGGTTGATGGATACCCGATGCAAAACTGCTGAAATATAATTAAAAATGCTTATTTTGGAGGCTGGAGCAGCCAGTGCGCATCAGTCATAAGAGCACGTCTCAGAACATTGATTGTGTCTTTAGCGACCGGAGCTTCTAACGGCAGCTCATCTCTTAATTGTTTTATACTTAAAATACATCGTTGAATGTATTACGTCATCGGAATAGAAAGAAGATATTTTCCTGATAATATTTAACTATTTGCTTTAGTTACAATTTAAAAAGCCAACTATATTATCTCAGGTCCAGTTGTGCTTTCGGAAGAAACTAGCCTGGTTTTGTCCACACCCTTAAAATGAATCTAATGCATTCTTATCAGTGAAACGCTTTAAGGCTTTTCCCATTGTGCAAGCTTAGCACCCTATATAATTTTTCTTGCAGGGTAGTTAATATGTTCCCGCAAATCCACCAGTAAAGGATCCTCTGATGCATCGCCGAAAGAGATTTGAGATTTAATTGCCCATAATTGCCTCAAGTGGTTGACCATTGACGGCCTGAATGACTCGATGCCGCTTCTTCCTGAAAGCGCTTGTGGTACTAAGCATACAGGAAGGAACTGTATGTTTATTAGATAGCAGCATCATATTTGCGTCATTGAGGGAAGCTCTTAAAGACCTTTCTCACATCTGAAATTTGAACGACACTTTGTCTGTAAGTGTCGTCTGTAAGTCATTCCCGTCTTTGGGGCATTGTGTGTCTTAACTGAAACTGTTTGTTTTGTTCAACAGCCAAAGGATGTGAATCCCGGCGACCTGTCTGTGTAGAACAGCTCTAGCCGAGCCGAGGGAAAGAGTGCATTTCAAACAAGCATGAGGCTGCTGGCCTCCTCGCCTCACCGACTACAACACACACGCGTCGCCCCTATGGAGTTTTAACCCCTGCAGGAGTACAGGCTGCCTCGGTCCACCGACACTGGTGAAGGAACACGGGTATGTATGAGCACACACGATATAACACCCCTCCCTTTGGTACTGCCCTTGAATAACGAGCAAAATACTAAAGCGATAGACAGAGAGCGAGAGGCTGAGGGTCCCATGTGCCATTGGGCAGCGGGGCTTTCGCCATGAGCAGTACTCTGGGCAAAGATAAAGACTCTAAGGAGAGGGAACCCAAAGCTGAAGGGAAATCCAAAACCAAAGGGAAAGATGCCAAAGACGGGAAGAAAGACACGAGCGGCGCTTCGCCCGCGGTGGCCTTCACGTTGGACAGCACGATAAAGCGGCCCAACCCGCCCCCTAGCACGCGCAAAAAATCCAGCAACGCGGAGGTCATCAAGGAGCTGAACAAGTGCCGTGAGGAGAACTCGATGCGCCTGGACCTGTCCAAGAGATCCATCCATCTCTTGCCCTCTTCCATTAAGGAGCTGACCCAGCTGACCGAGCTCTACCTGTACAGCAACAAGCTGCAAAGTCTGCCGCCCGAGTTGGGATGCCTGTCAGGACTGGTGACGCTGGCGCTCAGCGAGAACTCTCTCACCAGCCTGCCCGACTCGCTGGACAACCTGAAGAAGTTGCGTATGCTCGACCTGCGGCATAACAAGCTGCGGGAGATCCCGGCCGTGGTGTACCGCGTCACCTCCCTCACCACGCTCTACCTGCGCTTCAACCGGATCACCACCGTGGAGAAGGACATCAAGAATCTGTCCAAACTCACCATGCTCAGCATCCGAGAGAACAAGATTAAACAGCTGCCCGCGGAGATCGGTGAGTGAGCTGCTGCTGCTGCTTAAAACTATTACTTTTTTTACTTTTTAAAGGCACATAATGTCCATCGAAAAAAATATACATAATGGCTGTATTGATTGATATTGGATATTTAACTGTAAATGCTCATTTCCCATATTTTTTCATATGCCATCATCAAACGCTCACTTAAATTTAAACTTAAAAACATTAATATTTTTTATCAATATCTTATATTGTTATATACAATAACTGAATATTTATTAATATCTCAAAATTAATATCCATTTTCATACTGTACATTATAATGTTGTGATGCCTAAATCAGTGTTATTGTATTATAACTTTATTATCATTTTTATATTGTCAGTTTGGTTTTAAGAAAAAAATCTTAGTGATTGTATGTGCTTTAGTGTAGTAAAATAAGTTTAAGTACTACAAGTTTTTTTCAGTTAGTTGCCAAGGCTATATGTATTTTATATGTGAAGTTTTTCATCTAATATTTATAATTTATTGCATTTCAAATAGTGAAAATGCTGCTTTTATTAGTTTGTTTTAGTTAATAACAACACTGACCTAAATTCACTTGTAGCATTTAAAACTATTAATTTATTTTTGAATTATTTAGACAAAATGGGATGTGTATATGTATATATAAAAGTTTGTAGAGTGTTCGTTTGTGATGATTCTTCTGCTTGTGTTATAGGTGAGCTCTGTAACTTGATCACGCTGGATGTAGCCCACAACCAGTTGGAGCACCTTCCTAAAGAGATCGGCAATTGCACTCAGATAACCAACCTTGACCTGCAGCACAATGAACTTCTTGACCTACCTGAGACTATAGGTAAGGATCTGCTCAGGCTGGGATCCTTATCGTTGGGAGGCTAAACAAAAATTGTACTCTGCAGTTCTGCTTTGGGGAAATTTGTTGGTTTTGTGAGCATTATTAAGTGTAGTCTAAGTATAATCTGATCAGTGGAGGAAGTATGCCTATATGCCCGTGTAAAGACCAGGGGCCGGTTGCATAAACCTCTAAGACTAGTCTTACAAGTTAGACATCAATTTATTTTCTTTAAGACGGTTCATAGCTTTTTTAAATCAGTTACATAAAAACGTAGATAAGCCTACTTTGATACCGAAAACTAAGACTGACTGCCCCTGACTTAACTGCTAGTAGGTCATACTACAACTTAAGACACTGTCTTAACATTATGGCTATGTTTATGCAACCGGCCGCAGATCAACAGTTTTGGACCATAAACTTATTTGGACCACAGACAACACATTTGGGACCAGATTTACTAAATAGGGGCAAATTAGTGTGGGAGCGCAATCCCATAAAAGCGCTGATGGGAGTGGAAAGTTCTGCTCCTGGTCTCCTGATGCGCACATAAAGAACACAGAACAGCCGGATCGTTTCCATAATGACCAACATAATCTACCAAATTAGCGAATGGTTTTAAAACATGCTTTTTTGGGTGGTAAATAATGGTGCAAACACCAGTAAATTGACTTGCACAAACATTAGTAAATCACCTTGCATAATTCATTTAAATACTTCCCTGGTGAAAAAAATATATATGCTGAGTATACTTGCATCCAGACTAATTATCAGTATTCTCCAAGTGTGTTAATGATTAGTTAACTTGAAGTGTGCTATTATTTGAAGTGTATAATTTTGTACTAGGTATATTTTAGTAGTAATTAAATTGTAGTAAAGCATAACTTGAAGTGTATTTAGTGTACTTTTGTGTACTAAATTGGACCAACTTCAAGTATACTTATTATACTTTAATTATATGCCTGTTTAGGGACTATAATTACATGCTTGATTAGTGATATTAAAGTGTACTTTAGTTGGGTTACAAGTACATTACAAATTCATTAAGAGTGTCTTCGAAACATCCAAGCAATAATATACCATAAGTGTATTTATATTTTTTTTTTATTGAAAAAAAAATATTTTTGCCGTTTTCTTATTTTAAAGTGTGTTAAAAGTTGTATTGTGAAAATAAATGGGTAAAAGCGTGATGCTAATATACTTTTAATATATTTAAAGATAGTACAAGTTTGCAATGTATTATTGAAAAAGGGAATATATTTCAAATACAACAAAGTAAACTTTTTTTTCACCAGTGTTTCCTCTCATAAATACTGGGAAACTCCTTCAAATGCATATTCAATAAGATCGGCCGCAAAAATAACCCTGTCCAAGCCTTTTCAGCGCAAATTTTTCACTGCGTGTCTTTAGTAAATCCTGACCGAGGGTTTGCGCCGGCCAAGCTGTTAGTAAATCATTGAACCATAAACTTAAGCATATCGGTGGCATTTCTCACATTAATTTACTGTTTCAGGTAATTTATCGAGTATAAACCGTCTGGGTCTGAGATACAACCGCCTATCAGCAATCCCTCGATCTTTAGCGAAGTGCCGAGAGCTGGAAGAGCTCAACCTTGAGAACAACAACATCTCAGTGTTACCAGAGGTGAGGCTTGCTTCTGCTCACTCCAGCTTTTTTAATCATTTTCAGTCTTCAGTCTATTATTTTACCATTGTCCCGTTTGTGTATATTTTATCGATCATCTGTCTGTTCCTCCTCAGGGTCTTCTGTCCAGTCTGGTGAACCTGACGAGTCTGACGCTGGCGCGGAACTGTTTCCAGTCTTACCCAGTGGGCGGCCCGTCCCAGTTCTCCACCATCTACTCGCTCAACATGGAGCACAACCGTATCAACAAGATCCCCTTCGGCATCTTCTCCCGAGCCAAAGTGCTCAGCAAGCTCAATATGAAGGTGATTGTTCACATGAGGTCACTGCTAAAGATATGTAGGAAACCTTTCAGGACACAGGCTTTAACTACAGAGCAGAAGATGGTAGAGGATTGTGGGTGGGCTGTTTTGTCCTGGACCAAGTATGTAAATGTGGAAAACGGCACCATTCAATGTTTTTTTTTTTTTTTTACTATTTTTACAGGACACCCAGTTAAAATCTCCCACTATATTACAGGACAACCAGTAACATCTCTCCCGCTGGATTTTGGGACGTGGACCAGTATGGTGGAGCTGAACCTGGCAACAAACCAGCTCACCAAGATTCCAGAGGATATCTGCGGACTTGTGTCTTTAGAGGTGACATCATGTTCTGTGTTTTAACAGATCACTGAGTTTCATGATAGCAAACCCATTTTTTGTCATGTAGTTAGGTCTTTGTTTTGACTCTGTTTTTCCATTGGTTCCTTCAGGTCCTCATATTGTCCAACAATCTCTTGAAGAAGTTGCCTCATGGGATCGGGAACTTACGGAAACTACGAGAGCTTGACCTGGAGGAGAACAAACTGGAGTCCCTCCCGAATGAGATTGCCTACCTTAAGGATCTGCAGGTTGGACATTTGTCTACATAGGCAGCTGACTTTTAAGGCCACCAATGGAGTCTTTTGTTACTCAAATATTGTGTTAAGTTTTTAAGTTAGGTCACACTTTTACATTGAAACTTTGCAGAACTGTACGGAGCCCCTAAGGGAATATGGTGATGTAAAAATAAATGAGATGGGAGGGAAAAATTTGAATTGAATGCATTTGAATTCTTTCGCTGAAGTATTTAGTTCCTCCATGAAACTTTTGCTCATAAAAGCATTGAAATATAGTTCTTCCTCACACCTCATATTAATTCTCTCTTCTCATAAGTTCTGTGAGCGGAGTTTCTTCAGGAAATACATATGTTTTACGAGAGAACACAAACTTTCTCGGGGGAATGCAAATGCTTTGCCGAGAGATTGCAAGAGTTTTAGAAGCAAATGCAAAAAAAAATTCCTGAGACCCTAAACTTTTAAGAGTGAATGTAAAGCAGGGGACTCAAACCTTTTTTTTTTTTTTTTTAGCTACTTTTTAAAAATTAAAGTGGCCAAGAGCTACTCGTTTTATACAATTCTTAAATCCCTTTGAATAATGTCTCATAACTCTCATATTAACAACTATCCAAACTGTTTTACACCTTAAAGAGTTTCTTCTAGCCCTATGCACTCACCCTTTAATGTCAAGCAAAGAACAGAATCAGAATTCTTTGAAAGTACATTGCATATTATACTGTAAAAACACATAACTAGAGATGAAAGGGTATAAAAATTTCATTTCCTGATTATAGTGACTAAAATGATCAAGGTTATCACGGTATTGTTAAAATATGCTGGATATGTTCAAAAAGTACTGATATGTGAAATCAAGTTTTATGTCAAAAACCAACAAATAGCAACTGAAATTAGGATCAATATGCACTTTTTGTTTGCATAAACATTTAAATAATAGCATTAAAAATGATGGCCAGATTTTAAAGGAGTGTCTTGCAACATAACATGTTATCTATTAAAATGTTCTACAAGTAAAAAAAAAAAATTATAAAAAAAAAAGGATAAACCTCATATATCAGCCTTTAAATTTATCTATTAAAATGTTCTACAAGTAAAAAAAAAAAATTATAAAAAAAAAAGGATAAACCTCATATATCAGCCTTTAAATCATTTTTATGAAAAGACTGAGTCAATATTATAAATTACTGTCATTTTATCTGCAAGGATACCGTATTATCTGTAGTGTTAATATTTTTAGATTGATTTTCCATGTGTCTTTTAAAATTAACAACAAAGATTTGGGTTTGTCTGAACAATAAAGGCAGACGGACTGAATGGCGATGGTGAATCCACTCTCTGTCAGTAGGTGGCGCTTATGGAGCAGCAGAAATAAAGCAGAGTCCCCAGTAACCTCTGTAAACACAGCAGCGCTGCGCTTATAAACACTGCAAACCTTTTCTAAACACAGTTGGTTCCCCCTTAGAGATGCATTCATATAATGAATTCATCCATGCATTCTTTCAAACAATTTCTCTCAGCAATCCGCCTCAATTTTACTTGATTGTAACTTTGACGTCCCAATTTCTTTCTATTTTTGGTTGTTCTCTGCTATATAAAATAACCTCATGGCCGATATGTCATCGGGTTCGGATCGGGTTTAGAGTTTCTGCGTTTTTTGCATCCGTATCAAGCATTTTGAGAGGTGTTTTGACAATTCAGAGCCATCGAATGACGAATATGAAAAAACGCATACGAACATTTCGGACCTCAACGTTTTTTCAAGCAAATGCGAAGTAAGCAAAAGTCTTGAAGTATAATTTTTAACAGAATCAGAATTCTTTGAAAGTACATTGCATATTATACTGTAAAAACACATAACTAGAGATGAAAGGGTATAAAAATTTCATTTCATGATTATAGTGACTAAAATGATCAAGGTTATCACGGTATTGTTAAAATATGCTGGATATGTTCAAAAAGTACTGATATGTGAAATCAAGTTTTATGTCAAAAACCAACAAATAGCAACTGAAATTAGGATCAATATGCACTTTTTGTTTGCATAAACATTTAAATAATAGCATTAAAAATGATGGCCAGATTTTAAAGGAGTGTCTTGCAACATAACATGTTATCTATTAAAATGTTCTACAAGTAAAAAAAAAAAATTATAAAAAAAAAAGGATAAACCTCATATATCAGCCTTTAAATCATTTTTATGAAAAGACTGAGTCAATATTATAAATTACTGTCATTTTATCTGCAAGGATACCGTATTATCTGTAGTGTTAATATTTTTAGATTGATTTTCCATGTGTCTTTTAAAATTAACAACAAAGATTTGGGTTTGTCTGAACAATAAAGGCAGACGGACTGAATGGCGATGTGAATCCACTCTCTGTCAGTAGGTGGCGCTTATGGAGCAGCAGAAATAAAGCAGAGTCCCCAGTAACCTCTGTAAACACAGCAGCGCTGCGCTTATAAACACTGCCAATCTTTTCTAAACACAGTTGGTTCCCCCTTAGAGATGCATTCATATAATGAATTCATCCATGCATTCTTTCAAACAATTTCTCTCAGCAATCCGCCTCAATTTTACTTGATTGTAACTTTGACGTCCCAATTTCTTTCTATTTTTGGTTGTTCTCTGCTATATAAAATAACCTCATGGCCGATATGTCATCGGGTTCGGATCGGGTTTAGAGTTTCTGCGTTTTTTGCATCCGTATCAAGCATTTTGAGAGGGTTTTGACAATTCAGAGCCTCGAATGACGAATATGAAAAAACGCATACGAACATTTCGGACCTCAACGTTTTTTCAAGCAAATGCGAAGTAAGCAAAAGTCTTGAAGTATAATTTTTTCTCCCATCTCGATTGTTTCGCTTCACTCCGTACTAAAAATTACAAATATGTTTGGATGATTTTTATCGCTCGGTTTGTTTGTTGCAATGCATTCTGGGAATGCCCTATCCACAAAGGACACATGATGAATGCTGTCATACTATTTGTTTTGATTTGTGAAAGTCATTTCAAGCGTTTATTTGCAGAAACTTGTGTTGACCAATAACCAGCTGACCACTTTGCCGAGAGGAATCGGTCACCTGACCAACCTGACGTACCTGGGCTTGGGAGAGAATCTACTGCAGCACCTACCAGAGGAGATCGGTACGACCTCGCCTGCCGCCCTCAAACACACACACACACACACACACACACACACACACACGCGCAACTCACTCACAGCCGATTCTGTCCCACCCACAGGCACACTGGAGAACCTGGAGGACCTGTACCTGAACGACAACCCTAACCTGCACAGTCTGCCGTTCGAGCTGGCCCTGTGCAGCAAGCTGTCCATCATGAGCATCGAGAACTGCCCCCTCAGCCACCTCCCACCGCAGATCGTCGCCGGAGGCCCTTCCTTCATCATCCAGTTCCTCAAGATGCAGGGTCCCTACCGGGCCATGGTCTGAGACGCTCGCACACCGCAACAAAGAGGAAACCCAATCGCCACGCGACGTTACCGTGCCGTCGTGCTCATTATATCTAGGACAAGAAACTGCGCAACTGGGTTCCAATTGATGGAGGAATCATAGCCAATTAGGTCCCCTTTACTCCCCCCCCCCCCCCCCCCCCTCCTTTTTTTTTTTCTTTTTCCTCATTATCCTCTCCTTCTCCACCCCACCACACAAACATACCCACCACATAAC
>FLSR01004875.1:22303083-22315858 GCA_900092035.1 Leuciscus waleckii
ATGATGAAGCGCGCTCTCACACGCTCCACCGAAGAGATGCGGGAATTAATCATGCCGTTTTTGTCGCACCGAGCGACTTTAAAAAGAGAAGTTACACTCTGAGGAAGATTTCTTGGATGGCTTAAGAAGTTTGTGTCGTATCAGGCTTTTCTCCCCACTAAGGTAAGGTCCATTCCTGCCTTACTTTTTTTTTCTGTTATAATAATATGGTATTTCTTAAACAAAGTATGAGAGCACATTTTTTTTCTTCAAATAAGTGAGGCGAAATGTATTTAACAAGCAATTAAGAGTTAACTTATTTTAAAAAGAAAAAAAAAATCCTTATTAAATACATTTCACCTTATTTACTTGAAAAAAAATGTGTGAAAAATACATTTCACCTTATTTATTTGAATAATAAAAAATTTCTCCTTATTTTTTTAGATGTCAAAGTGACCAAAAATGTCACTTTTGCCTTCAATAACACAGAAAAAAATGAAGTGCCATCAACTGAATACATAATTTCAGTTGTGAGAGGAAGAGATTGTGATTCTCAGCAATGGGGTGTGACAATGCGACCAATGGGACAGAACAGTCGTACACCCTACTAGTGGCCCTTCCTTTGAGCGTTCTGGTGGGGCTCCTCATCCTCCTCATCGTCTTCGGGAACGTGCTGGTGATCATCGCCGTGTTCACGAGCCGAGCTCTCCGGGCTCCCCAGAACCTGTTCCTGGTCTCGCTGGCCTCCGCCGACATACTGGTGGCCACTCTGGTGATGCCGTTCTCGCTGGCGAATGAGCTGATGGGCTCCTGGGTCTTTGGACAGGTGTGGTGCGAAATCTACCTGGCCTTGGACGTCCTCTTCTGCACGGCCTCCATCACTCACCTGTGCGCCATCAGCCTGGACAGGTACTGGTCGATTACGCAAGCCATCGAGTACAACCTCAAGCGCACGCCGCAACGAATCAAACGCATCGTTTTTATCGTTTGGGTCATCGCCGCCGTGATCTCCTTCCCGCCTCTCATAACCATAGAGAAGAAAGAGGGGAACATCTGTGAATCAACAAAGAAAAATGGTACATTATTCCTCTTCAATCGGGTCGTTTTTCCTGCCCTGCATCATCATGGTCCTCGTGTACGTCCGGATCTACCAGATCGCCAAGAAGAGAACCAGAGCGCCTCCTGGGGACCGGAGGAAAAAGGAAGCGGGGAAGAAGGATATCGACCCTCATGAGAAGCTCAACGGGGATCCGAACGCTGATCCGGACGACAAGGGCGAGTTAAACGGCGTGGACATGGAGGAATCGTCTTCCTCGGACCACAAGGTCTCCAATCCGTGCTCCCTCAAGAAGAAGAGCTCGAAGGGAAAGACCAAGCTGAGCCAAATCAAACCGGGAGACGCCGAAAAACTTGAGGCCTGCCAGTCCGTCAAGACCAGCCTGTGGAAGGGCCGTCAGAACCGGGAAAAGCGCTTCACGTTTGTCCTGGCCGTGGTCATAGGCGTGTTCGTCATCTGCTGGTTCCCGTTCTTCTTCACCTACACGCTGATGGCGTTGTGCGACTGCTGCGTTCCCCTGACGCTTTTCAAGTTCTTCTTCTGGTTCGGCTACTGCAACAGCTCCCTCAATCCCATCATATACACCATCTTCAATAATGACTTCCGAAGATCCTTCAAGAAGATCCTCTGCCGGAGAGATAACAGGAGAATGGTGTAAATTGGCCTGCATTTCCTTGATCAAATGCAAGCCAACATGTTGTGTGTCACTGTACAACAAGGCCGAAGTGGGGGGGGGGGAAAGCCTCACATGCTTTGTACAAATGAATGGTTATGAAAATAGACTCACATGCTTTGTACAAATGCATGGTTATGCAAATACAGCACAATATGTGGTGGATTCGTCCATTTCAGAAGTGTATTGTGTCGTTCTTGATGTGAGGTGACGTTTCGTAACTGTGATCTTTTATCAGCTGCCGACGTGGAGGGATATTTATGCATCAAACCACGCTGAATGTGAAAAACTATTTAAAAAAAAAAAGTGCCAAAGGAGTCAGAACTGCAAATCTGTCCAACTACGCCACAACGTGCATGTCGATGTCTTCTCGCAGGGCCTGTTTATTTCCTGAAATGTTGTATAATTAATAGTGAGGTGTTGATATTGTTCGGTGGACAGATTGTCCTTTTTTTTTTTCTTTTTTTTTTTATCCCTGCCAGTAACGTTTCATTTCAAACTGATATTGTTCGGTGGACAGATTGTCCTTTTTTTTTTTCTTTTTTTTTTTATCCCTGCCAGTAACGTTTCATTTCAAATCTTGCTGTGGACCATTGAGCAAAAAGATGTTGAGCTCGTCTGACTGGAACCTGACAGGCCGGTGTCAAAACAAATTTATTTAGCTTCTGATGTAGATTATATATGTCACCCTAGATATAACGGATGGATATTTAGTGGCACAACACAAATGAATTACAGCATTAGTGTGTCAAACAGGATGTTGGTTTAGCTGGCCGAATTTGTAGAGACGCACGACAAAACAAAGTTGAATATTCAGCAAGATATCGGATGACAGAGCTTCTCCAGGTCAAGGTGAGGTCAGACCTCTCGTGAGTTTTTCTGTTTTCTTGGGATGCTTGGAGAGACGAGAGAGATCCAGTTGGTGTGAGATGGAGTGTGTGTCCTGTCCAATTGCTTTGTGAATGAGTACAATGGTTCAAAACAAAGGTCCTGGAATGACATCGACAAACTACCCGTCACTGTGCGTTATTGCCATATCTGAAAAACCTAGTCGTGATGTATGACTCACTTCCATATATTTTGGCTGTTTTCCGGTGGTCCTGGTTGTGCTCTCAATGTGCTTTATCATTGAGATCTAAAAAATGAAATAAAATGTATTTGCACACACACTCTGACAAAGAGAGAAAACACTGAAAAAATAAAAAGTACAGAACATTTTTTTTGGTTTGTTTTGTCTGTTGTTATTCTAGAAAGGCAAATTATGTCTTATGAAAAGCAAGATATGGCGTGAAAAGCGTCACTTCTGAGATATAATACGAGTTTGACTCAAAAGAACTGAAAGAGTTGAAAGTATCTTCACAGAAGCAAAATTGTGTACAGAAATGATTTTGGGGCAAAGTATTGACTGAGATCAATATTAAAATGCATGCTGTTTCCACTGAAAAAAAGGGTGCAGAAACAGTTTTCACTCATGAAAACAAAAAATTATTGATCAATAAGTTATGACAATGTGTTTTACATTGCTTTAATTCATCAAAATAAGTCAATTTTCAACTTGCAATTAATTTTTAAGTCAGTTTATTGTAATTTAAGTTGAAATGACTTAAAATACCAAGTTGATTGAACTTAATAATTCAAGTTTTTGTTTTGTTTTGTTTTTTTACAGAAATTGCTGGTCAATTTCCATAATTAAATTAAATGACATTTTGAAGTAGAAAATAGGGTCACACTTTATTTTAAGGTGTCATTGTTACAGTGTAATGATATATTTAAGTACAGTGTAATATTAATTAACCACATGTACTTATTAGGTAAGAGTAAGATTAGGATTTGGGTTAGGGTTAGTTGCTAAATGCAATAATGCATAATTAACTGTTTTTGCTATAGTAAGTACATGTAACATATGTAACAAGGACACTGTAAAATAAAGTGTTACCGAAAATAGTATGTTCTTCTCGTAAAATAAGTTTTATTTACAGCTTCGACACAGAGAGTAGATGTCAACTGCACTGCCGATGATTCTGGCCAAGACCCGCCCAATTAAAAACAACCACGGTTTGATTGACATGGAAATTGACCAATCACGGTTCTTGTTATTAATTCATTCGCGCGTGTTCGAGAAAGTATTCCTTCAACGTTCTTTATTCTGAACCTTCGACGTTTTTCTGAAAATGACACGCAACTGCGCAAACCCCTCGACTTTCACAGGTAATGAACAAAAAGGAAAAGTTATCTGTCAGCGATTATCTCGTCATACTCTATTATTCCGCCCGTTTCTCAGTTCAGTTTGACTTTAACGGATCAGTTGACCGGCGTTCACCTCAGAAACGTCCCTCTTTGCTCTGCATGTAGGAATTGCATTTCCAGTGTAAGACACTGCCTGCGGTTAAAGTTCCCCAGTGGCAGCAATATACATTTATAGCCTATGCCGGAGCGGGAGAGAATGTGCCGAGACCTTCATAATTATGATGGATCATGATAATTTCATCTCATCTATAATCATCGTTAGACGTCAGAGACAGCGGGGTCATAATTACGAGTTTAAAATAAGGTTTTTATAACACGGAGCTGTAGCGTTTTCCATGTCCTTTTTTTTTATTTTTTTTTTACGCACTGACATAAACGCATTAATTGGCAACTTTATAGATATGGCAGCGCATTACCAGCAATGCATTTGAGATGCATGAGGATCAAGGGAAAGACTGCGTGGAAAAACTTGCCGTCCTGAAGTGTGAGTGGGAGATCGGAGAGATGCATGGACACATGCTGAGGGACATTCAGTGGGAGTGCAGCAGGGGATTGTTTTGTAATTTGAAGTGACGATGTTCACTTCAAAGTGTGAATGAGAAGTGCAGAGAGAGGACAGTGTATTGGTCAAATTCGTGAGGGGAAATGACTGTGAGAACAACCGCTGGCAGGTTTTTTTCAGCTGATTGACAAAGACACCCTTCGAATTGGTGACGTCTTTGAAATAATTGGTGCTTGTTACTTTTGTGTTGACCAAAAATTCTGATAAAAGTATAAACGTTGTAGGCTACTTGTATGCTAATTTCATGGCTGTTAATAAAAAAAAAGACGATACTTATTAGAATGATTACTATTATATAAGCATTTAATTTCAATTATAATTTAATTAAAATTAATATTATATTTAAAATATAAAAAAAAAACATTCAAAAAATATTATAGCAACATTTTATCAATTATATACATTCAAAAAAATATTATAGCAACATTTTATCAATTATATAACAACAATAATATTTATCATCATTATTGTTATTCTCTTTTTTTTTTTAATTTAATTTATGATAAAACATTAATAAAAAATAAAAAACCTATGGTAAAAATAAAGTTTTTATTGTTTATCTATGTGGTGTTTTTAATATGCTTTAAGACAAACCATGTGCAAATTCATCAGTCAACACCATTGCTGGGTATTTTCTCTTTAAAACTCCAGGGAACCAAAGACAGTTTTAAAACGGTTTGAAATCGCTGGTGTTTCTGACGTCACTAACGACCTTCTAACCAATCAGGTCAACGTGCCTGCGGGCTTTAGCATATCATTAACATGACCGCTCTGAAGCAGGGGAGTCTCAAAGATGCCAGGTTATCCCGGTATATTTTTCTGTTGATATGAAAAATCAGGTAGATTTAGCAATATAGCGTTTGTTTGTATCTATGTACGTAATGTTATGATGAACTAGTATATACATTTGAGTTGTTCAAAGCGTTTCTTATGATACTGAGAAGAACATTATTAATTCAAGCTATTTTTGTTACAGGAAAAAAAAAAACGTTTAAATGTAATTTTGGTGATCAAAGATTAGTTTTAAGGGATACAATTATTGGGGGACTTTAATGATAATCATGCTGAATAAATAAAAATGAAGAGAATAATACTAATGATAAATATTACTTGTTATTATTACACGGCTCTGTGGAATACTTGATTCTGATTGGTCAATCGCGCTATTCAGTGGTGTTATTCCCCGATAACAACCAGTAAAAAATGATAACACAGGCTCATCCGGGTAACTGAAGTCGCGCTATATGCTTGCTGGGAACGTTTTTTCTTCGTGGAAGTTTTGTGTTTGGTGAGCTAATATTAAAACTCAAATCAATATTCCGTGGACTGTTATTATATCATCCAGGTATCACAGACTCGCTCTCTTGTTTATGCGCATCTGCTGCCATTTCACAACGATTGTTTTTGTTTTGTAACTGTAATGGATTATAAGATAACAAACAGGTAAAAGAGTTTAATCTTATCCCTATAAATGTATGTGGTGAAATGCCATGTAATAAGCGGTATGACTGTGTATCGTATCGCTTAAATTTCCGTCTAGTTTGAACTTGTCGCTTGCTAGACACTGAATTCTTTGCGGAAGCTTTGCGTTTAAAGAGCTAACAAAATATTTCAACTCAAGTCAATATTTCATGTCTAATTACTTGTGTGGCATGTAGCCGTGTAATAAGAGGGATAATGTACATCCAGCCGGTTGTTATCGCAGAATAAACCCCTTCAGCCTGATACAGGGCTACACTATCCCTTACTTATATTAAATATCATGATCATTATTATTATTCATTTCTTACAGGTCTGTTTGTGGTATTATTAACTATTTTACATTTTAAATGTTGGCTTCTTCTGACTTCTCATATTATGAGCTTGAAATGGGCCAAAAGTACATAAATTAAATGATTGTTCTGGGTTCAAAATAAGCATTTGTGACGTGTGTATTGATTACCATTGTTTTTGAAAACAAACAAAAATCTCATCTACAATAATGAACTTACAATAGACATAATAACAGCAAGTGGGGGCCCTTCATATTGAAGCTGGAGCCTTGGGCCTCTCAGGACCATAATCCAAGCTTAAACAGGAGGCAGCCTAGATAAAATGACTGAGAAAATAAGCGTTACGAGATCTGGCATATGTTGCACTGCATGATAAACTTTATTTGTACCGAACGCTGCCTCATCGACACAGACGACTGCACTGAATGACTCATTTTGAAACTTTTAGACTTGGCTTGTGGCTGTCTATCTGTGTGAGTGGAGGTGCAGTAGATTCGTGTTAGTGGCACTTTTAATCGGCGCCGGAAAGTTGTGAAGCCTCAAAGGTCAGGCTTAAAGAGAGGCTGAGCGCTTTCTACAGAGACCCCACTGTGTGTTCTTCATGCAACGCTGTTGATCAATAGCTGCTTCTCTCTTTTTTTACAGCTGGCAAACAAAAACGCAGACATCTTATTAAAGAGCGTGATGGGAAGTGGGAGGGAGCGGAATAGAGGAATTTGTTTGCCCCATCCAGCGTGTTTCCTAGACCCTACTTTCCCCTCACGATCCACCCTGTGGGAAATCAATTTATGTTTGTCAAATGAGCAATACACTTAAAGCCACTGAAAAGCAGCTGTGTACCAGGAGTCATCGCGTATGTGTTTTAAACACAGCCATGCGGAGTGCATTTGAGGAAAAACAAATGGCAGAAATGCAGCGCTACGAGTGCTTAATTACAGAATGTGGTTTATAAATTAGCCTGCGGGGACACAAACAACATGAGATGAATGCTGATGGGCTCCGTTATTTTTCAATCCAGTGTGCAAAGTTTGAGGTGATCCCATGGAAAGAAAATCCCAAATCAACTAAAAGGTCCACCAATGAGGTTATATAGTGAGCAATGGAGAGTCTTTCAGTTTCTCGACGTTTTTTAGACACCGGTAATCTTACACCCGTCTTCTAGTAGTGTTGTCAACAATGTCTTAAATCATGCATAAGTTTGGCAAAACATCAGTAATCGGAAGTCAAAGGAGGGAATACGCTAACAACGTCTTTCTCACAGTTTACTTGCTCTTAGTTTTGTTTTAGCGCACTGTTCCCATTATGCAAATAAGCTGACAGTGCAATTTTAAGATACACGATTGTATGTACGGTTAAGAGACATTGTATTGTCATCAAATCTTTTTATTCCGTATTCGAATGAGTGTCGAGGTTATTAGGAAAACTGTCATGTTGTGAAATATGCAGATGATAGTTGTTTTTTTTTAAATCCTTGTTGTCAAACACAAAGAGAGATGATAATCATGCACTTTGTACGTTTTTTTCACATGGTGCGATGAGGCAGAGCTGAGGTTGAATAGAACGAAAACGAAAGAGATGGTGATTGATGTCAGAAAAAATGCTCCAACGATACAACCAGTGTCTATTCAGGATAAAGAGGTTGACAGAGTAGAAGAGTAAAAGTATTTATGAACCATTTCTGATACAACCCTAAAGTTTCAGCAAAATACAGAGGTTATTCTTAAGAATTCACATCAGAGAATGTTTGTTCTGAGGAAATTGAACTCCTTTAGTGTTAAAAAACCTATACTAAATTGTATAATACTTTTATTGAGAGCGTTTTGAGTTTCTTGTACAAATTATCATGACTTCCCATGAGACCAGGTTGGACATGTGCGATACCTGTGCTATATATTTTGTGGATGTGTAACAGACATAGGACAGTAAGAGCTGTGTGTGTAAACCTCACTCCCCTGCCCTCAAGAGGCACGCCAGCGAAAATGCTGGTCCTACTCGACCCGCTCCGAGTGTGATTCAAACCGGGATCGATGCGGCGTGGGAGGCGGGTGCATTAAAAGGATGCTAAAGACCGCAGCTGCTAGCGTCTTCCCTAGTGCTCCTCTTGAGGCCAGGGGAGTGAGGTTTACACACACAGCTTTTACTGGCCTACGCCCGTTCCTTGTTAACGCGCTCGCCTCCCATGCCGGAAACCCCGGTTTGAATCCCGCTTGGAGCAGGTTGAGTAGGAAAGGTTACATTTGGTGCCGTGACCCGGATGGGAGTGAGGTTTTGGGGGGAGAGTGTAACTGTGCATGTAAACCTCACTCCCCCGGCCTCAAGAGGAGTGCTAGTGACTGACGATAGAGGCTGGGATCTTTAGCATCCTTGTTTGCGCACCATGCTGTAGACCCCAGTTCGAAATCCCACTCTGAGTGGGTCGAGTAGGACCGGTTACATATGTATTGGTTCATTAACGTGTTGATACTTGCTAGCTGTTGAAATGGGTACTGCAGTCCAAATTCAAAATATTGGAGAGGGTTGTTTCTCCCGCCCCTCCTCCTCAGACTTGATGCTCTTGCTGGTTGCCAGATTGAGGACACGCAACAGGAATTGACAATGGAAACCGAAAAAAAGTCTTGCTGGGCTTTAAGCTGTCTCCAGCTCTCAAACTCATATCCAATATTTAATATGCTTCTGATCATAGAGCTTTTCAGATGGATGCTGAGGCTGTTTTAGGTTAGGTAGAATCTGCAATCTCTGACCCAGTTCATTTGCTGCCTTCCACAGCTGCAATATGCTGTTTCCTGCCAAATCTCAACCAGGGGTGTCGAGATATTATTGGGTAAATATTCAGATTGGGTAAACATTGGGCAGATATTCCGACACGGAAGCACATTTCAAAGTAGAATAACTGGCTGTAGCATTTTTTTTCTGAGAACAAGTATTTGAACTCTCTCTGCAATCATATGGTAATTTTATGCTTTAGTACAGTAAAAAAATAAAAAAAATAATTATATTACATAGAGGACCTTTAAGTCACCTCAGCTATAAGCGCAAAATCTCTGAGCAATAAAATTTTCCTCTGGGGATGTTTTATTTCATTCAACAATGTGATTGAAAAAATACTAGTGTCACTTTGAACTGAGGAAAGCTTGCGAGATGAGATGCAAAAGCAGCATTTGACCTTGATGTTCTACTAAATCAGCATGATAAAGTTATAGTCCCTAGAGAATGTCTATGATTTCTGTCACATGAACTGAAAATGGCCAAGAGGTCAGATAGCTTCATGCCATTATGAAGATGTTTGGGTCGGTGAGGACGAGGAGGGCCACAAATGTCATGAGACACTTAAACAGTAAGTAGTTCCTGCGGTGAACAAATCAGCATGGAGTGAAAGCAGGCTCCTCCGGTAGTCTGTTCACACAGGGTCCGCTGGGAATCAGTAGCCAGTGTTTCGGACGGTTTCCTCTTTGCATCTGTTGCCCTTTTCCCTTGTGGCTGTTTTGATAAGTGGAAATTCGATGCTGAAATTTGAAGACCTACCAGACAGAGCATTCATGTTTGTGTTAGAACCGTACGTGCATGTGTGTGAGTACATGCTCGTCAATATTAAAACAGAACAAATTGGAAATTGAGGCAAACATTGACTCACTGAGGGAACACAAGCAGTGGAAAAATACTCTTTTAGTTTTAACGAGACAAACTAAAGCTACTGAATAAAATTAATCTGAAGTTTCTTCCTGTGATTTGGATGTTTTCCAATATATGAAAAATGTCTGTAGATGTACTCCTCTCAAAGAGATATGTATACCTGGAGAAAACTATCTGTTAGCATTCCCATTCATTAGTGTTGGGTCCGAGTCCACCTTTGTCCAAGTCATTAACAATCGAGTCCCAAGTCCGAGTCCAAAGAGGGCAGAGTCGGACTTGAGTCCGAGTCCTTGACATCCGAGTCCGAGTCCACAAAGATTTAAATGATTTGAAATTGACCTTTCACAAAGACCAGCCCCTCTTAGTTACTGTTGCTACGTCCGACAAGCCATTCCGCTCTCACTCCACATGTTTTCACACAGTGAAAAATATATTGCAGAGTAAAGAGGACACTGACATTGCTCTAAAGACAAGACAGAGCAGGCTACTTTTGGTATGAATAAAGTGTCAGCTTCCAATTTTTTTATTTTTTATGAAATTCAAACACTGTTTTTGTGGTGCTTGAATGTGTAGGCCTCAGTTCAAGCAGCACGCAAACTTATAATCTCTTCTAGTTATAGCACAAATTAAACATGAATGAACATCAGAATTGCAAAAAGAAATCAATACAACTGGTTTGGTTTGTTCGTCGGACAAAAATGGAGGGTATCTGCATTATGATTGGTCAGATCGCCTGTCAATCAAATTCCTGCGAAAGGTCTCAACACTGAGCTCTTAAATATTTTAAACCATACAAAATAATCGCAATGTATAGTTACAGTCATACCTTTACCTACTGTACACCTTTGAGAATCTGCAAGGTAGTGCTCAAGAATGCAACACGATGCATTAAGAGCCAGGGGTGAACTTTTGAGCAAGATGAGGATGATGTTTAAATTTTTCTTATTTTGTTTTACATGCTAATATCTTATTTAGCCTCTGAAGGGCAGGACTAAATTAATTAATGAATTTTTAAACAAAATAAGAACAATTTACACCAATGACAGACACAGTTCAAAAGTTTACACCCCCTGGCTCCTAACGGATGCTTCCTTCTTGAGCATCACTGAATGTTTGCAGGGTTTGTAATAGTTGTGTATGAGTCCCTCAGTTGTCACCAGTGTGAAAAGATGGATCTCACAATCATAGTCACTGCTAGAAAGGAGTCAAATATGCAGAAGATGCTGGAAAAGCAAAGAATGTGCAGGAACCTCATGAACAACCATTACAAGAAAATATATAATAATAATAATCTTATTTTGTGTTCAACAGAAGAGAAACTCATACAGGTTTGGAACAACTTGAGGGACATTCACAACTTGGAAAAATATAATTTTTGGGGTGAACTATCTTTAAGAGCAGCAAAGATTTGAGAGTGTCAAAAAGTTTGGCAGTTCTTTATGCAAATATCGGACGAAAACGACGTCTGTCTTGAGCGTTTAAAAATAGCAGGTTGTGCCGGTTTTTATGCTGCATTTAGTGCTAAATCATATTGTTTACACATTGCACGCTTTGCAGTTGTTATGTTGAAGGGGCCCTATTATGCTTTTCCACTTTTTCAACTTTAGTTAGTGCATAATGTTGCTGTTTGAGCATAAAAAATATCGGCAAGGTTACAAAGCTCAAAGTCCACTTCAAAGTAAGACATTTTATTTAACAGAATTCACAGAAGAACTACAACGAACGACTCGTTTGGACTACAGTGTGTTTTTTCCGGGCTTTCTGAAGTCATTATGTTACTCATTATACAATCCCTGCCCACGAAAGGTCCTAAAAAAGTGGTCGAGGCCTGGTTGAAGTGCATTAGAGAAAACAGTGTTGTTCCTGTCAAAGAGATGTTGTTTTGGATCACAACTATGTATTATTATTTGTAGTTGCGTTTTCTATGAACAATCCCAATAATACGTTTTATGTTGTTGCTGTGATGTAAACAAAAGGCAAAGCTTTTCTTCCGTTCGCCTGCTAGCCTACAAGCATACTTATACATAAAGTTGATAAAGTGTTTACTATATATTTTGTAAGCTCTCGCTTTTGTAAGACTGTTTGCCGCAATTAACCATGGTTTTGTGACCGATTATTGTTCGTATTACCATTGTTTTTTTCGACATGATTAATTAAATGGTGGATAGTATCGTATCCATAATCTATAAGAAAATGACACACAAAAAAAACAAAAACATAACACTCGGTGAAATCCGTGCTTGCAGAGTTTGTGCATGAAATCCGTTCTGGATTATCCTCTCGTTTGTTAACATTCTGAAGTCTGAATCAGGCTTAAATTGGTTTAAAATGGACTAATATTTACATCTGAGTAGAGCTGACAGTTATGGTAAGGTGCGTAACATTTCCGCACAACAATACGCGCTAAGCACTGCCAATCATAACACACTGGGCCAGCCGACCAATCACAGTACATTTCGTATTACGGAAGGAGAGGCTTCATCGAAACCAAAACTAAACGCGCGTTCTGACAGACTGGGGAGAGAGGTGCAGTAATAATGTAATAATTGTGTTTTTTGAACAATCAAGCATGAATGCATATTCTAGTACACCCCAAAAACAAAATCAAGACTTCGTAAAAGGGCATAATATAACCGTTTTAAATATTGCAGTTTGGATGCTTTCATTGTGATTACACTGGCTGAGTGGCTGGGTTTACAAAAGTTTATAAAATTGACAGCAAATCTTTACTTAAAGGGGTGTTTGATTATGATTTTACGGTTCTAACTTTAGTTAGTGTGTAATGTTGCTGTTTGAGCATAAACAACATCTGCAAAGTTCAAAGCAAAGGAAGATATTTGCTTTTAAAGAAATCG
>FLSR01004875.1:22316188-22335894 GCA_900092035.1 Leuciscus waleckii
TCGGCAGATCATGATTACACTTTTAGAAGGATTATATTTGACATCATGTTGTTCTCCAAACTCAGAACACAGTTTGAGAAGATGCTGGAGACCAGCTGTACTGGGACAAAACACTACCAAGTCATCAGCATACATTAGATGGTTTACTACTGAACTTCCAACCATACAGCCCATTCTGCACTGGTTTAACCACTTAGACAGGTCATTCATAAAAAAATTAAACAAAACAGGCGATAAAATACTTCCTTGTCTGACCCCATTGCAAACCTGAAAAGGAGCAGACACACAGTTTGCCCACTTGACCTGCATAGTCTGGTTTGCATACCAGTATGACAAGCATCTAACTATATACCTAGGCACACCCGCTTGACACAGTTTATGAAATAATTTTCGATGATTCACACGATCAAACCCTTAGAGGCATCTAAAAAACATATAAAAACAGATGAATCTTGCTCTTATAGTCACTTAGTAATTCCTTTAAGGCATAAATGCACATATCTGTGCCATGTTTGGGCTTAAACCCCTGTTGAAGGAATTATTTTGTCAATCCTTGTCAGAAAGATTTGCTCAATAACTTTAGAGAGTATACTAGCAAGCGCAATGGGTCTGTAATTATCTGAGTTGCCCACTTTTCCTACTCTGTCTTTTACTACAGGGACTAGGAGAACCTTCATCATGGAGTCTGGCATAAAACCATGTACAATAAAAGCAGGTGAAACATAAGGCAAGAAGAGGTGCTAACCTCAAGCTTGCAAACTTAAGATGTTCAGCAGAGATGAGATCCATACCTGTAGTTTTATTTACAGACAGGTTTTTAATTGCTTGAAAAATCTCATGAGTTTTAATTGTGTCCACTACAGTAACATTATCAACCTGGTAAGGTTCACTCTGGACACAGGTGAATAGTTTACTATAATGCTGTCGCCACAGCTCTACAATCATATTTGTTCCAGAGACTCCGTCTACTGTACAGGGGAGAGAGGGTTTGCTATTATTAATCTTTTTTACATCTTTCCAAAAGGCTTTTGTGTCCTTGCCTAACAATTTTTTAGCCATGGAATCAGCTCTCATGATTTGTTCATTCTTCCTAATAAATCTAATTGCATATTTATATTTCGCATTTGACCTCTTTTTATGCTCAAATATGGACCCCTGTCTAGGTTTGCCCGCTAGGACCCAAGATGTTGTTGCTTCACGGGCTTCAGTGAGAAACTGAGATACATGTGTGTTCCAACCAGGCCTAATTTTGCCTTTCTTTATACTTTTATTATAAGGTGAACTTGCTTCAAGTAATATTCTGACTATGTCTGAATACATAGAAGAGATATCTGTTCTGTGCCTGATGTTTGAGCAGTTACTCTCTGTACACAGAATAGCATCTCTTGGCAATTGTATGTTGCATAATAATTGATCAGTGCAAGCATAGTAAGGGCCAATTCTTCTGTAGCAAGCTTGGTCCAGTCTATGTGTTCTGGTTTGGATTATTTTCAACATTAACAATAACAGGTATACAATTAGATCTAATTGTCATCTCAACAGGGATGTGATCAACAGTAGACATATTATATAGTTTCATCTGTGCCAAAGCAGCATGAGCGTCAGCTGTAGTGATGCAATGATCCAACCAAGATGTAGTGTGCCATGCTTCACTTATATGTGTATAACTCTCTGCTGGTAAAAGCGCTCTGCTCGATAATATTAAATTAGTATCTGTACAAAAATGATCCATATGCTTGGCAAAAACTGATTTCTTATCAGAGATGTCGGCATTCATGTCACCAATTACATAGACACAAGTAAATCTGTCATCTTGTATAAAGGAACTAATAAAAGCAAGCTTACTTAAGTATTCTTCTTCATTGTGATTGCATTCATAAGGAGCATAAACATTTAAAATAATAAATTCTTTGTCATGCTGTGACACGTGTACTGCAGTACACCAGTCCACACCAAGCCTAACCACACTGATCACTGAGTCCAGCCTCTTATTCCATAAAATAGCCACACCTCCTGGTATCCTTCCTTTTTTAATTCCCAAACTGAGGTCAGTAGTTGACTCTCCTGCACCAAAAAAACTGCCATTAATGGAGTTTAAACCTTCTAGATCTTGTTTAGCTAGAAATGTTTCTTGTAAGCACAATATGTCACAGTGTTCCAATAACTGATCGACAACAATTCGGCGAGCTTTATCATCAGCGCTCTGGCTCAAGCGCAGGCCACGACAGTTATATGAAACAACTTTAATGTCCATAGCAGTCTTATTCGTTTGTACTCACTCCAGCAGCAGGTACACTTAAAAGCCCAGTCGAAAGCGGAACATTAGCGCCAATGCCAGCTTTACGCTGCTCATAATAGCGCCTCACAAAAGTTCCCTCTGGCCACAACTCTGGGTTATACATGACCGCTACATCACTGCATTCCGCAGACACTTTGAATGAAGCATATCTGTTGTTACAGTAGTGATTATTTATAGTTATAAAACACCACACTGCTCTTTTCGTTTTAATTTACAGAAATCTTAAACATTATAGCCACACAAATGTGGTTCAGGCAATGCGTACTGATTATATTCACTGCATGTAACGTTAGCCTGTTTATAACAAAACAAAATATAAAACACAACCCTGCCTCTTTTCGTTTAAATATAATATAAAAATATTAAACATTTTAATATGGTCCAGGCAATATGTGCATTTGTACTAAACAACAGATGTTGCAGTAAACAACATTACAGATCATCTTCGTTGTATTAAAATTTAAAATGACAAAACTAAACCCAGTCTCTTTTGGTTGAATTTCAGTTTTATCAATATTAGACATTATAAAAGTATAAGTAAAAGGTACAAGAAGCTATACAAATAAAGCAAACAATTCAGTCAAACATACAAAGTCAGCGCTCTAGTCTAACCATACAACGGTAAAGTTAAATAGCTTATAAAGTTATGAAACTTCCCCTCAGCCAAATCGATTGGCCAGGGAACAAATTATAGATTCACGACACCAAAAATCACCCAAGATATACACAAGACGAATTATATCTCATGTTTAACCACTACAGAGACGACAGAGTCAGCGGCAAACGTCAGAACGACTAGCTGAGGAAAGGCTGTACCAGGCGGGGTACATGAGCGCCGAGCGCCCGGTGATTGTCTGGATCTCACAACCTGGATACAATTTTCATAAATCTTTATAAATAAACCACAGATTTGAGCTTTAAACAACTACATTCTCGCCTCAAAAACTCTTAAAACTACATTTCATGATACAAAAACAGTAGTATTATATTTCAACTGTAAATTAAAAAATGGCGCTTCTTATGTTGTCATTCTCCTTGGCGCAGCCTATGCTCGTTATCAGCTGTCAGTCAAGCTGTCAATCAAAGTTAAACACACCCTTATTTGTCATACATTTTATATCTAAATACGATCTAAACTAACGAGTTAGAAAAAAATTCACCCCCCTCACAGTTGTCGGCACTCGGAACCTATCGAAAAATACAATAAAAGTCCATGGACCAACCTGTAAAAACATGAATTTATGCTGTGAAAACTGACATTTTAACATGGGGGCTATGGACATTTGCTCCCTTTTGTGACCTTACCCTAGCGGATTTTCAATGTATTGCAGTTTTTCCCACTTCCGGGTAGGCTTCATTTTTCAGATTAGAATGTTGCCCCTTGGAAACGACGCGTTTTTACTGACCCTCAAAAAGGGACAATTTTGACATGCTGTAAAAAATTATCTGTGGGGTATTTTGAGCTAAAACTTCACATACACATGCTGGGGACAACAGAGACTACATATTTTTACATATTGTAAAAAAGGGGCATTATAACCACCCCTTCAAGGCAGAAACAAAGCTTGCCTCTTTCCAACTAATCGCTTGCATCTGAGATGAAATTTTGCCCTTATGTTGAAAAAAACAAACACGCTCGCTACAGACACACCCCAAAGTGGAGGCATTAGCGTCAACGGGTTTGTGTTTTCGCGGCGTAACGCTAGAAGCCCCGCCCACAGTGAGACCTCATTGGTCCAAAATCCCTCTTCACGTAACTATATTAAACATCAAATCTGATTGTCTGTGTCGCCTCAAATTACATAATATTATATAACCGTATATAAAGTAGACTGTCACAGGAAATAATTTAAATTCTCTGAGTTTGGAAAAAAAGCGTTAACACTTACACCCTTATAATGGCAGTCTGTGTGGGCAGTTTTTATGGTTTGTTTGTTCATTTTTACAAACAGGGATGAGTTTAAATTATTTCCTGTGTAAATGACAGAATTTCATTGTCGATGCTTAACTTTTATTGAACCCAGAACATTCATTTAATGTTTTACTTGACTCTTGGTAGAAACATTGATCCCACTCCGGTAGTATTTCACCACTGGTTTTATTAAATTCTTTTATTTGCTTTCATTTTGTCATAAAAGTGAGAAAAGACAAGGCGTCTTGTACATATAGTCTGCCTAACACAGAGTAATGGTAATCTATTATTAAGAAAAGGGCTTCTGTAGTAGGCCGACCGTAAATCACACCAGACAGTTGCCAGACCTGCATATGTCTCATTCAGTTTAATAATGCTACGGCTAAGATGAACAAATTTAACCATTCTACCCGAGGCATTAGTCTCTTTTGTCTTTATGTCTTAATGCTGAACAAAATCGAATAAAAAAAACAGAAGAAGTTCTAGAGCAGAGACTTATGAATTGAGAAGGCAGTCTGTTGGTCCAATGTACATTTATATTCAAGGTGCATTTGTTCTTTAGTAAATTGTGTTTCCTGTTGATGAAGAATAACAAATCAATACTACTTGTTGAGCTGGTTTATGAGATGGCAGACGTGCAACTAAACTACATTTCCCATAATTCTGTCTGGCATACACGTAAAAACTTCAATTACACAATTTAAATTTTGTTGTCTTAGTGCTAGAAAACCTTAAAGGGTTTAGTTCACCCCCAAAAAAGAAAATTCTCCTCATGTTTTTCCAACCCCGTAAGACTTTCGTTGATCTTCGGAACACAAATTAAGATATTTCTGATGAAATCTGAGAGCTGGCTCACTCCTCCATAGGCTGCTAGGTAATTTCATCTGCCAGCCCAGAAAAGTTAGTAAAGACATAGTTTAAATAGTCAAGTGACTACAGTGGCTCAACCTTAAGTTTATCAAGCGACGAGAATACTTTTTGTGCGCAAAAACAACTAAAATAACGACTTTATTCAACTATTCATTTTCTTTTGTGTGGGCCTCTGATTGAGTTCACGAGAGCGCCACGACGCATGCGCGAGAACTGAGTATATATATATATAAAAAAAAAAAGGAATACGAAATTGCCCGGAAATTTCCAATGACTATTACTTGAATGCACATTAATCATGTCACCCATATTTCCCTGTTCGCCCTCACATAAAGTTTCAAAGAACAAGGTGGTTAAGACCACGATGAGCAAGTCTCTATGTACTTGCTATGCAATCATGCCCCAATCCATTTAAAAACCATTTTTATTTAATATTTTCATTTCACGCTTTTGTTAATGCCTTAATATATCTCGGTCCCTTTGTGATGTCAGTCAATTTATTGCAATGTTCCCAATCCAACAGATGAATCATGTAGGACATTATTGAAAAATATGTTGGATTAATGCAGGTGAACAAGGTCTTAAATAACAAAATATATCATTATATAAATTTGGAACATGATTCATATAAAGTATTTTCATTTCAAAATAAAAATAGAAAAATAATTGGTTGGGGCAGTGGTGGCATCAGTTTCCCTCCGCTTACTCATAATTGATGTGCCGGTAATCCTTAGGGATCCCTAAGGGACAGATACACTGAACGAGAGAGAAAGAGAGTCGACATGAAGAGTATGTTGTAATCTAAAGAGGAAAAAGAGCTCAGAAGAAGCATTATTTGAAAATTGTGAATAATATAATATAATATAATATTGAATTATAATTTAATATAATTCTGACTGGTCTTGGTGCAAGAAACCCTGACTAAAATTATGTGGGGAAAAATAGTCTCAATGTCACAGTCATGGTCAGTTTGTTTTGTTTTCATTCAGTCACATGTGTTTCCTTTGTCTAGTTTCCCGCCACTAATGAGTTGTCATGGTCACTGATATGATTAGTCCTCTTAGTTCAGCTGTGTCTCCTTATTAACCTTGTTTGTACCACTACTTAAGTTCCTTTGGTCCCTCAGTTCATTGTCTGTTGTTGTCTGTGCATTAGCATACTGTTTTGTATGTTGGCTTATTCTTCTAAATTCATGATAAATCTTATGTTCTTTTATAATTGTCTTCTGTGGATCTAAGCATTACACTTAAAGGGGTCCTGTGATGCTTTTTTATATGTTCAGCTTTCTTTAGAGTGTAATGTTGCTTGTTTGAGCATGAAAAAGGTCTGCAAAGTTACAAAAGTACAAAGTCCCTCCAGCGGCAGTTATTCTCTATATCAGTGCGCACTGTTTCTGAACTCCCTGAAACGCCTCCATGTAGCCTTGAGTTTTCTTCCGGGAATGAACAAGTATAAAAAGGGCAAGGCCTGGTTAAGTTGTGTTAGTAGTGTGCTGAAACTCACGGTTATGGTAAGGTGCGTGACATTTCCCAAACATGCTCAAAGCGCTTGACCAATCACAGCACACTGATCCATCTGACCAATCAGAGAACACTGTGCTTTTCAGAAGGAGGGGCTTCATAGAGACACAGGGCTCGAGTTTCCGCGCGGGTATTGCGCATAATTTTAATCATTCCCGCAGGTCTCCCACTTATAATGCGGGAAATTCCCACAAACATTGATTCTCTTTAGCATGTAGGTTGTATTGGTAAATTAATCCACACAGATTATAAAATCAAATCAGTCATTTTAAAACTGTCTGCGAGAAATATATTTATAGAATTGCCATCCATTATGAATTGAATGTGGCCCTCTTCATTTTGAAGTTGAGTACCTCTTTTTTTTTTTTTTTTTTTTTTTTTGGGTGGAGCTGGGGGGGGCTTTCAAGCAGTGTAGCTGAGGAGGGCTATCACAATAAACGTGTGATTCTAAATTAGACGTTTTAAATTGCGAAGAGCATTTTTTTTTTCGCCTCTGTAGCCCACTCTGATTTTAGAGGCACTGTTGGATGCATTAGTACCTTTATGCTTTCCAAACCCCCAACCACCCTTTTCTGCCAAACAAGAGCCATTTTGTCAATTACGTTCTTCCAGAGTCACTTTAGCTAAATCCACACTTCACAGCTAATTAAGAAGAGCGCTACGCTCTTGTGTGAACCGTGTTTGGTAAAAGAGTCACATTTTGCATGCCAATGCATATGGCAAAAGCCTTTCTTTTAGTTTCCAGTAAAACATCTAAATATCCGTAAAGCAAGACACATTTACTTGAGAACTTTTTGATTGGATGGTGTTATATCTACCAAATTCGAGCTAAACCAATGCTATGTTGCTAAAACATTAGCTAAATAATGATATGGCACCAGGAATATGCATTAAAAAAGTAAATAGTGTAATTTTTGATTTCATGGTTATTTTTTAAAGCAACATTATCTGTTAGTCTAACTTGGTTATAGCCTTTTGTTTTTATCTAGCCAACAATGTGTGTTGCTAACAGCCGTTGCTCTATATTCACACTTGATTCAAGGTTTAGTCATCTACATAGTGTCATTAGGTTGTGATTGTCACGCAGACGCTCTCTGCAAGTCCTATTGGCTGGTATTTTTCAGCTGTTGGCTCTTCAGCTTATTAGCGCTGACGCATTAGTGGAGTATCTGGAGCTCAGCATCCCTCCGCCCGCCAGAATCATTTCCTTTTGTCTTTATCTTCTGACAACACCCATACATTGTGCGTTTAATCGCATGACCTAATATCTAACTGCTATGCACAGCTTCCCGAAACAATATTAGTTAATCAGTCCTCCTTCGCCCAGAGCACTAGTTACAGCTACTGCATGTTGCATAGCTCTTCAAATGTAGACAAGAAAGGGTAGACATTTTTTATTTAATAACCATGATTATTTAATTAAATTAACAATCCTATTTGTAAGTAATTCAATACTAATTTGAATAAATTATATTTTAGGAAATGCATGCATGAACAGCAGCATGTTTATTCAAAACCTGATGATCCATGTTGTTCAGAATAATTTGATATTCATTTCAAATCTTTTTATTATGCAGTTTTTAATTCATTTGTAATTAACTTGACATAACAGTTAAATAATCAAAATATAATTTATATATAAAATACTTTATATATATATATTAGTGCTGGGCAAAGATTAATCGCGATTAATCGCATCCAAAATAAAAGTTTGTGTTTGCATAATATATGTGTGTGTACTGTGTATAATTATTTTGTATATATAAATACACACATATGCATGTAAATATTTAAGATTTTTTTATTTATTTATATATAAACACAGTCAAACCAAAAATTATTCAGACACCAGATATAATTTTTGATATATTTCTACTAGTGTGATCAGGACACTATAGTTCATTAGTGTGAGTGAGGAGAGCAAGATAAAGTCAACTGTGACATATTACACCCAAACACTCTTCATACAGGGACTACCAGTGACATCTATAAACATGTGGGAGCAAAACTGACTCAGACACTTTGAGCTGATCATGTTTTGCTGAAGTGTTTTGTCTTTAATTGCTAATGCTCTTTTTACACACAGACTGAACAAAATGAAGCATTGCTTGGTGATCGGTTGATCTAAACTGGTACTATCTAATTGTGTAGTTAAATTTAACAGCTGACAGATATTCAACAAGCAAAACCGAGTTTGGGGGAGAGTAGTTCATAGAACTGTTTAGAAGTGGACAGTTCCTAATACTAAGTTCCTGTAACTACTTGGTCTTGAAGCGGCTAATGTGAAACATCTACTGTTCTCTGATGGGTCCACCTTCTTTGTCTTTCCCACATCTGTGGATGTTACATTGTGGCGAAGCCCCAAAGAGGCTTAACCCCTGGAGTGAAGCACGGGGTGGATCAGTGATGGTTTGGGCTGCAATATCATGGCATTCCCTACTGTGCTTAATGGGCGCATCATTGGACTTACCGAACCATCCTGGAGGACCATGTGCACCTAATGGTTCAAACATTGTACCCTGAAGGGGGTGCCGTGTGTATCAGCATGATAATGCACCAATCCACACTCCAAGAACGAACATGATGAACATGAAAGTGAAGTTGAACTTCTCCCATGGCCTGCACAGTCATAATAAATATGCTTGAGCCACTTTGGGGTATTTTGGCAAGTCAGAAAACATTTTCCTCCACCAGCATCACGTAGTGACCTGGACACTGTTCTGCAAGAGGAATGGATCAAAACCCCTCTAGTCACTGTGAAGGACTTGCATCTGTCATCCCTAAGACGAATTGATGCTGTATTTGCTGCAAAAGGAGGGCCAACACTATACTTATAAATTATTGTGGGAAAGCAGGTGTTTCAGTTTCATTGTTCAACCCCCTATATATATATAGATTTATACAAAAGTTTGTTCTGATTCTCGAATCTGATTGGCTGAGAGCCTTTTCCAGCCGTGCGATATTGCCCCAGTATCAGCACTGTAACTGTTTCACCGTTTGTATCACTCCGCTTGCAGCGACTGTCATGGCGGTCGAGCAAATGTTGTTATGTAACAAAATGTAATTTTAAGAGTTTTTAAGACCAGAATGTAGTTATTTAGACCAAGTATTTGACTCATATATGAACATAGCACCTATTTTACAATTTGTTTAGAAGTGATTGAGCCTAACCGTCAGCGGGCGATCAGCGCTCATGTACACGCAGAGAACAGCGTCATCTCGGCCAGTCCTTCGGGAATTTGCCGCTGGTTCTTATGTAGATAGTGGTTATATATGAGATATAATTAATTTGAGGTATATCAAATGGGCCATCTTTGGTCTTATTAAGCTATTACTTGTTCCAAAGCAAATCGATTTTGGTTAAAGGGTAACTAAACCCCTGGTCAGAGCCTGACTCCACCCACTGGCAATATTTGAAAAATGCTGGAAAAGTAGGCAGAGCCCAGTGGAGAGGGGGCGTGCATCTGTGACGTATCTCTCTGCAGGCAAGGGCGTGGTTAGCTGGTACCCTCTGACGTCAGAGGGTACCAACTAACCACGCCCTTGCCTGCAGAGAGATACATCACAGATGCACGCCCCCTCTCCACTGGGCTCTGCCTACTTTTCCAGCATTTTTCAAATATTGCCAGTGGGTGGAGTCAGGCTCTGACCAGGGGTTTAGTTACCCTTTAAAGAGGTCCTATTATGCCCTTTTACGAAGTTCATACACGCCAATTTTGATATAGCCCCTCCTTCCAAAATACAAAATTTGTATTTTGAACAAAATACAAATTTTGTCCCCCCCCCCATAACTGCAAGTTCTTGTCTAGTGTAAATATTACAGATGGCATAAATTTCAAACCAATTCGAGCCCGATTCAGACCCTGACAGTGTTAACAAACGAGAGGATCATGCAGAATGGATTTCATGCACAGACTTTACATGCCCGGATTTCACAGGATGTTTCAGAGTGGTATATTTTTTTGGGTAATTTACTTGTACATTATAGATACGATGTCCACCATTTAATCTTAAAAAGGAAGGTAAAACTAAGGTACTGTAATACAAACCGTAATCGATCTCAAAAACATGTTTAATTTTCCTAAGGAGGGGTGAACTGTCGTAGTTCTGCACTAAAGAGGGGTCTTATTTATTTACTCACTTGTGCCGTCAAACTGTTGTATAAACTCAATATCACACTCGTAGCCGTGCTATATGATTGTATATCAACACAATTGATTACCTACGGCCGAAGCACAGCCATGCTGATATAGGCTATAGCCAAATTGCACTGCTACTCGTGTGATATTGCTCATATTCTGTTCAATTTCTTTCCCTTGTTTGTTGTACCTGTGCTTTTTCTGCTCCGAATGGGTCCACAAGGGGACATTGCGTTGCGTGTATTGCTAAATTGCGACATGGGTCACCTGCCCTCTATTACAGTCCTTCATTTTCTTTGTACTTTTCGCGCCTGCCAGCCATTAAACTGTCTGCTGTTTTCCCATAACACGAGTTTATCTCTCTAATACAACGTGCTAGACAGGCACAGACTCATTTTATGATGAATTATTAATTTATTTAGACCAATTATTTATTTAGAGCCACATAAACATGTCAGTCATGCTCTCTGAATTGAAAATGCTTCACCAAAGTACATTAAAACAACTCTTGTCAAGTAAACGGTGGTTAAACACGGAGGTGAATTACATATTAGCTTCAGGCTAATGTGTGTCGCTAAACACTGGTCTGAATAATTGAGGGATTAGAAGAGCAATGAGCCCTTAGCTACTTTTGATCTGTGTGTTTTATTAATATTTAAACAAAGCTTTGTGGAAAGTAGAACTGCATAATTATTCTTCTAACATGTATCTTCAAATAAGATAGAAAAACCTGTCAAATAGGTAAAGTTGAGTTAAAGACAATCCTTAAAGAAAGTGTTTTTTCTTTTTGTCACACAATTTTATAGATTTTGCTACATTAAGTACATGTAATATCTAAAAGGGACACTAACCAATTTCAAAGCACATAAAAAAGCAAACTTATACACCAATTTTATTTATTTTGTTTAATTCGTACATATATTCGTACAATACATATACATTGTGGAATTGTATATATTTTTTTACATAAAGGGAAATACTAGATTTTATTATTTATTTATAAGTACATACTTATTCAAAATAACCAATGCACCAATCTGTTGTTTATTTAATCAAACATTTCATAACTATTTTAAGTATTCAGTAAGTGCAATAATTGATGCACATCTTGGAGCATTCATATCTGACGTTTCACATCTCCATCGATTGAAGTGACAAAACATTCAAACATGGCCTTGGCTTTGCTAGCTTCATGATGAGCCATGCTTTATTCAATGCAACTTATTGAATTTAGTTCTTATGTAAATTCTCTGAAAGTAAATGTGAGTAATTAAGTATTTGGCTATATATTTCATGGCATTGTCACCTCCGCTCAGTATCTCTTTAAAAAGTCTGTAAATAACAGTAAACACTATAATTAATTAAAAAAGAAAAATTTATGTCCTAGCACACGCACACACACGCACACACACACACACAGTCTGGTTTGTTATCTTTGTGGGCACTCTCCATACACGTAATGGTTTTTATACTGTCCAAACTGTATACTCTGTCCCCTTACACTAACCCGAACCCTAAACCTACCCATCACACAAACTTCTGCATTTTTACATTTTCGAAAAAACTCATTGTGTTTGATTTATAAGCTTGTGTACCCATGGGGAACTCAATTTAGGTCCACGCATTGACATGAGTCCCCATGAGTCAGTGAGCATTCAGGTGTGCATTCAAGTCCCCACCGCGATAGGAAAAACATGTATACACACACACACACACACACACACAAACAAACAATGTTTTAAACAGCCTTGTCAACATCATATCAGAAAGTACATAATCGTACAATTGAATCCCCAATCCATGGAGTAGTCCCAGACAAAGCCTGGTGAAAGCGTTGGGCGGCGTTAAGAGATGAGCCATCACCTGGATCTACATCCCGCTACAGATGGTGTCCTATTTATTGAAAAGTCCCTCTGAACCTCCGTTACCCACGACAGGATCTGTCTGAATATGCCAGTACTCTGCGTTAATACCCTCTGGCTCCTGTTCAATGCTCTTGGGAGAAGTTTCTAGTTTTGTGCTCAGCTAGTTTACTCAGTTGAGTTTCAATCGTAAAGTTGAAACTATCATATATATATATCAAAACAGTTAAAGTGTTTCAAAACCTGTTTTCTTGGGATTGTTTTAATCGATAATCAATTTATAGATTTTCCTGTGTCCTCAATTTCACTTTCCATCCTGTTTGTAGAGTCACTTAACAGGCTCACAAGCAGACAGAAGATCCATGTCAGATGAGAAGATGGAAAACACTTCCATCGTTGTTAGGGGCTGTTAACACGACACCGTTTTCACTTTTTATGCGTCTTGGCCGTCCATTTACACGACAACGGCATTTTGGGGGCCTGAAAACGGGATTCAAAGTGCACGTTTTTGGACGACGTAAAAAGTCAAAAAATTTTAATACCAACTTTTATTCATTTTTTATTATTTTAAATTACAGAATTCAAAAGGTGCACTGCATAACAGGAATGACAAACACCATATTTATTGAACTTATGGGTGTGAAAGAGGCTAGATGATAATAGGCTTATTAACAAACTCCTGTGTGGCTAAAAAGGGTTTTGCTGAACATAGAAGAAAAATAATTTAGCATGGCAAATGCAAACTTAGCTCATTACCATGGTGGCCATGTCTGCACTAGATTTAATAGCTTTGCAAGTGTTTAAATTTGCAGCTAAACCTCATTGCTAATGCATGCTGGTTATTAGAAGAACGAAGGCCTTGGGTTGTCAAAGTGCTTTTAACGTCCACATGGGATTTAACTTCAGCTCTGGTGTAGCGCTCTTCTCTCAGGGGACAGGAACAATCTGGGACATAAGGTTTTTAGAAAACTAACTCTTTTTCTCTCTCCGGAAATCTTACATTTAAATGAGTAAAAGTGATTTATGATGATTGTAGCTCCACTTGTGGCACACGCATTTGCTTATTATGAAAATTGCAGGTGAGGCATTCCTGAAGTTTCTTTTAAGAAGGTAATCACATCTGAATAGAATTTCAATATCGGTGTGTTATTGTGCATTGGATGCTGTTTGAAGTTTTCATAACATCTTCATCCCATTGCTAACAGCAAAAAACTCAATTACACGGTCAGGACCAAGCGCTTCAGACTCCAGTGTGGCTTTAAACCATTTTCAGTGTTTTGTCCACAAACTGTTGTCGTAAATTGATATCAGTGAGGCGGTAATTTTGTTCTGCATATTGAATGTAAAACGCAACTTACTGTTACAAAGGGGATTTGCGTTTCTGCTGCAACCTCTGATACACCCAATGATTTCATATGGTTTGTATCCAGGCAACCCACAGCAACGTAATTATCATTCAAGTAGGGAAGCATACACTTTTTTTTTTACATGCACGCTCAGCCATTCCCATCGTTTATGGATGAAACTACAAACAAAGGGTTTACAAACCCTGTCACATCCCACTAAAAGCACCTAAAATAGCCACAAGTCGAGAACATTTTCTTCTAATGTTTTTCTGCCTTCCGCTCGTATTGCGGTCGAAAAAGTATTGCGGAAAACCCGCCCAATTTACAGCCAATTATGTTTAATAAAGTCTTTGCTTGAGGCACAGGATTAGGCTCAAAGAAATTCTGTCAAACTTCCTTGTTTAATCTAGTCTGTTTTGTTTGAATGCGAGTAAAGCGAGAACACCATGTCAACAAAGTTGGCTGATATTATTAGTCCACGGTAATAACATTTCATGCACAGCACACATACTGTATTGGATTTTGTGTGTAGATCATATCGCGATCTTGCATCCTGGGCAAACGGATCTCACTCATTATTTTCCGCGGCTCTATTAGCCTCCATTCTCGGTTTCCAAGTGTTTTCCCGGAGCTCAACGCATGCATGCTCTTCATTTCTCCAGTATAGGCCTGTCCAACAGGTCGTAAAGTGTGTTTCAGGGCTGCAACTCAAACATATTAGCCTGCGTATGGCTCATTTGGCAATAGGAGTTGGTGTGCATCCTCGGTGGTGTACTGTATCGGGTCGAGGGCGGTCACATCCTGATTACACAGAGTTGGGTAAACACATCGACAGACGCATGACTTAGTATTGGGGTTAGGATGTTCTGTACATAAAAATACAAAGACATGCACACATTACCACCAGAAACATATTGTGAAGAGCCCGAGAGGGTGGAGTAAATAATAAAATATGGAATAGAGTCGGGGAGGGGGGTTTTGTAGAGAAAGAGCTGCGCATTAGTTCAGGAGTTGTTTTATTAGACTGACATCATGAAAAACACAGTGTTCCCAGACTCCCAATCTATTGCTGTCAACTCAAAGCCACAACCAGAAGCTCTCAGAGCAGCAATCCTTAATCAAACCAGGGTGAAAAAAAAAAAACAATCGCTATTGCTCAGAGCGCGGCCACCACAGGAACTAATAATGGGAAAATTAATGGAGAACAATGTGAAGTGGATGATGACAGCTCTTAGTCATTCATTGAACACTCTGCATAAAATCTGTTTAGAACACACTACGTGTTTACACATTAAAGGACACGATCGCAGTGTAACAGTACAAAGCAATGTACAGACCCTATTCGGACCATAATTGTTTCTCACCTCGACATCTGTGAAGGAAAATTTTCTCTTCCGTGATAAAACTCAAGTATTGAGGAGCGTTACAGGTTCAAGTTGAGCTCTATACAGACTCCATCTGTGTCGATTACCACAGTAAATCATGCTTGTCCACAGAGCTGAACTTTTTTGAACATCTGACAAAAAAGCTAATTTATCAGGCAACAGGTGAATGGGATGATCAATCAAGGGAACAAACAGGCACACACTGGGAAACTGGGCCACACAGGTGAACAGACTCTGAATTAAAACAGTGAAACATAGCCAAAACAGAACATAACTGAATTTAACCGTTACAGTAGCTCACCCTCCCAGAAGGCACATCCTTGCGCCATAAAGAGTCCATCTGAGGAGGGATGGAGGGGGCTCTGGTGGAGGACTTGGAGCTGGAGAGGGATGAAAAAAAAACAGAGATAGCAAAACAGTCCATTGGGGAGTGGAGGGTGGGAGGAGACACAGGGGAGCAAGGAGCAGTAGCAGCCAGCATAATGGTCCAAGGGTCGCAGGAGGGAAGACCATAGTGGAGCCTGGGAGGAGGAACCGGGGATGCAAACTCCTACGAAGTAGCTGGTCGTGGTGAAGACTCAGACAGAGCTGATGAGACACAGAGCCAGGGTGACACCGCTGGTCCGGACGGCCACGGTGGAGCTGACAGCTCATGGGACCCGGAAGACCGTGGTGGAGCTGGAGCGACTGAGGATAACAGCGGAGTCAGAGGGAAGGGAGAGCTGGCAGCAAGGAACCCTGTGGCGGAACCAGGGTGACGCCTAACCAGGGCGGAGACAGATGAATAAGGGAGCCCAGCAGAGCTGGTGGGATGATGGGCAACAGTGGAGACGAGGGAGCATGGAGCCAAGCTGGGTCGGAGGGCCGAGCTGGAGTCTGGGGCTCGTGGCTGGAGGCGGAGACAGGGGATCCTCACTCTAGGATGGAGCTGGGGACTGGAAGGCCCGAGGCGGATCCACACCACCTCATGGAAGCAACTGAGAATTAAATTTTTTTGCGATTAAATGCTGCCAGACAAAATTTTGTTTTGGTTCGGTGTTCTGTCACGGGTGGCTCCTAACAAGAATTCAATACAAATAGTTTTTAATCCAAAAAGCATAACAGGAATACTCAGGGAAACTGAATCGCAACAGTCTAACACTGACGACACCGAACAAAGAACCGATGGAAGACAGGACTTAAATACACAGAAGAACAAAAAAGTTAATTTATCAGGCAACAGGTGAATGGGATGATCAATCAAGGGAATGAACAGGCACACACCGGGAAACTGGGTCACACAGGTGAACAGACTCAGAACTAAAACACAATATATTTTGCCAATTTTGGCTTGGCCAATTTTTTATTTGCCCAGGAGTGTATTCCATATTGATATTCATAAGTGTCAGATACTTGCTTTAACTGCTTAGCATTGTTTAAAAAAAATATTTTTTTGACTCTTTGCAAACTCAAAGAATGTATTTACCACAGAACTCTGGTGTTTGTCAAGAGTTTGTATTTGGATCATAAGATTTCCCATCCAAAATACAAAATGTGCTGCTCATCACAGATGATGATATTTTCAGCAGGGTTCCAATTTGGAAGGCAATAAGTTGTTAGCTCACATCCCCATATGAAATCATCATGAAGAGGCATTACGGTAACACTGTCGACTGCCCTCTTAACTCATATATTCTCTAAATGGATCTGTCTTGTGTAGTTGTTCGTCCAAGGATGGATTATGGACTGGGTCAATGAAGCCAGTCTCTGACAGTCAGGGACCTCCAGGTAACAAGCCACTGCGTATGTAAAATTTATGTAGATAGATGAACAGGACTTGTATGCCAGAACCTTGTGAGCATTTTAAGGCATCATATGTGAAGGCTCCTCCTAGGCAAACAACATATAGATGAATTGCATACATCCTTTGCAGAGAAGATACTGTAATCCCAGAAGGCTCAGTACAAAAGCCGAGTTTCCACTGCAGAAACTTTCCCCAGGAACTAGGGACTTTATGCTGGTACTCAGTGTTTCCACCGCAGGAACCAGGGTCTAAATGAAGTTCCGGGTAAATATTATCCCCTCCAAAAGTCACTGCTTGCGAGGTAGTACTTTTTCAAAGTCCTGGAACTTTCAGGGGTGGGACTTGGGAGCTGAACATGCTGATTGGTTGAGTTCATGCCGCATTTTGATTGGTTGACTACATGCAGCATTTTCTTTCAACCACCATCTGTTGCGGTGCGTTCAGTAACAGTTGTTTGCTATTCAAATCAACAATGGAGTTTCAAAAATACGACCGATGGACCGACGACGAGGTTCAGGCTTTATTAAGCTTAAATTCAGAGGATGAAATCCAGTGGGAACTGTAAAGTAGCGCGCAGTTCTGAGTCACCAGACTATTTGCCTAATCTTCACGGTACTTTAGACCGCGGTGGAAACGCAGACAGCAACAGGTCTGGGGGGAAAAAGTTCCCGGGACAAATTGTTCCAGGTAATTTCGGTGGAAACGTCCCACCCCGAAAGTTCCTGAACTTAGAAAAAGTACTACCTTGCGAGCAGGGACTTTCCGCGGGGGAAATATTTACTCTGAACTTCATTTAGACCCTGGTTCCTGCAGTTCAAACTCACCAAAACACAGAGTACCACCCCAAAGTCCCTAGTTCCTGGGGAAAGTTCCTGCGGTGGAAATGCGGCTTATTTTACCCAATGTACAAGTGTAGAATGTAGACATGCTTGTGGAGCACCAGGTTTTCAGAGTTGCTGCCTAAGTAATGTTTAGTCACCGATCAGTTCCATCTCAGTTTATATATGCTGCAAGTGATTAAAAATTATGTATGAATTAATTAATTAATTTATTCATTTATCATAGATAATGATCACAATTTATAAAAGGGACCTATGATACTTTTTCACATGTTCAGCTTTCTTTAGTGTGTAATGCTGCTGTTTGAACATGAAAAAGCTCTGCAAAGTTACAAAGGACAAAGTCACTCATTATTCTTTATATCAGTGCGCACTGTTTATAAACCTGAAACGCCTCCGTTGTAGTCTTGAGTTTTCTTCCGGGAACAAACACGTCACAATATTCCTTGTTTAAATAATTCCGAGGGGCAGGGGCAGGGCCTGATTGAGTTAGTAGTGTTAGTAATTGAACTTATGTTAAGGGGCGTGGCATTTCCCAAACATTCACTTAAAGTGCTTGACCAATCACAACACACTGATCCAGCCGACAAATCAGAGCAAACTGCGCTTATACACATACACAATATATCAATATAAAAGTTATTCTCACAAGAGTTGCTTACCCTTTATTTAATATTTTAATTGCCACTGGTATAAAGGAATGTTCATACACATTTCTAAGATATTTTGGGACCTTATACCTTCTTCCAGATGGAAGCATTACAAATTCTGAGTTAAGTGGTTGTGAGGAGCCCTGCCGTCCTCACTATCCTCTGCAACTTATTCTTATTCCTCACTCATAAGTTACCATACCAGGCTGTGATATTAAACATTAAAATACTCTCAACGTGACTTTTTTTTAATTATGGTGTAATTGCATCTTAATTGCAACAGACCACATTCTCCAGGTATTATAGACCTCGTCAGGTTGTGCGTGTTTGTGTGTGTGTGTGTGTGTGTGAGGTGACAGCAGCACCTGTTGGGACAGTTTAATATCCTCTCTACCCACAGAGCTCTGCTGAGGAGAGATGGCACAGGACACAGCTAATGTGGTTGTGTCTGCTATTAGCCTCTGGGCGATACAACCGCCCTCGCTCTCTCTCCGTGACCATTAGGAGAACAGCAGGGGTCCTCAGCATTAGGCAGAGTGGCAAGAGTGCAGCACCCTCCCCCATTTTTGTCATTAAAACGCATTAACCTCCTCTGAACAGACCGCCGTGCGAGGAGAACCTCACCTGATGGAAAATACTTTTACACATAGACTCTTTCACAGCTCTTTGATTACAGGGCGCCTCTCCTCTTTAGGGTTGGTCTGAAAGCAGTCCTCTGATCAGAATGCAGTTTGCTTTCCATACAGGCACCTCGGATGCATCTGGAATATCTTCTGCTTTCATTTAACCATCAGACGCAGGCATTGTCATGGAAACGATTCCCTCCAGTCTATGGTATATGGAGAAAGAGGAGATAATTGCGTGTGTGAGAGTTGGGGGTGGGCGGGGTCTGCACTTCAAATCAAACTGTTTGCCATCTTTCATTTGATTTGCTCACTGGCATCTCAGATTAATGCTACGCTTTAGGACTCATATATAACCAGATCTCCACAATAAAACCGAGAACTTCAGAATGCATTAAACTGATGACTAACGTGAAGAAAAAAGAAAAAAAAAACTCAACTAGCTGCCTCTCAGATTTCTAAGCCAAATGGTTTGTTT